>CAADRB010000022.1:2268769-2294896 GCA_900708905.1 Hymenolepis diminuta
AATTCAATTACTTAATAAACTTAAAGTTACCTTCGTGGATACGGGAGCATGATCTATTAACGAGTGAAGGAAAATCCTTAAACGGTTGAAACTTCTCATAGAGGAAAATGAATTATGTGATGCCATCAAAGAAGATTCAAAAGGTGTATTTAATATATAATTTTTAGTATTCTTTTCACTCTCTAATCTTGATTGAAATTAGCTATTTTTGAAGTTCTTAATTTAAAAATGGGGATGAAAAGTATGTCTCATAATATCGAAGAATGGAATGACGAGAGAACGGTGAGTCTATTTATGAAAATTTATTCAATTTATTATTTCTGTTTAAAATATGTTTAAATGGTTTTATTTTTAGTAGTTTCATAGCCACCAGAAACCTCTTTAAGCTTTATGGACAGGGCTAGTGTGTGACCCGAACATCTTGGTCGGGTTCTTATTCTCGGTGTGTGAGCTTATTCACTTTCTTCCAGCATTCGATGCTCGGTGCTTTGTTTGCAGGCAAAGCCGTGGTCCTCGAGCCTTCTGAGCTGGCACCAAAAATGGAGATGTCGCTTGCAAAACCCCTTCTTGAATATTTTGATGCGGTTAAATTAACGGGATTGATCTTTGTTAATTTGTTAAGCATATCTGGGACGAGATGTCTCATAATAACAAGAATAACTACAATATTTGAAGCTACACGAAAGTTGATTAAATGGTAATCACAAAATATTTCGTGGATCTAGTAAACAAATTATGATTCTAAATAAATAAAACAAGAATAGAATAAAAATACCGATTACATAGTGGTACACACTGCGTAGTTGTTGTGGAAGAACAGAAATAGAGTCTTATGTGAAGCAATGGCTACAAAAATGAAATAAAATTTTGCGACGTCTATTTTTGTTGCTTCATATTTCTAATCAAAATCTGACAATTTATTTTAAATACAGAATACGCTGCTTTTCGGATTATTTCGTAGAAATGTTCATATGATTTAATTCAAGTGGATATTTCAAATTCCCGCCTTTTCCCACTTAAGCAACAATCGGTATATATGCACAGACAGCTATGACTTCCGAAAAGAGCAAAAACATTAACGTGCTTGAGGTCACAAGAGTACGTTGGCTTCTTGAAGTTCAAATTAGCTTCTTAGTGGCTATTTTTTACTGAACGCTTCGATTTTAAACTTTTTATTGCATACCAATTAAGATAACTTTGATTGCAGATTTAATTAATAATATTATTCGTCCTATTAATTCAAGGATCTAATGATAATATAAGAAGCGAAATATTTATTGCTATTTTTAATTCAGTAAAAAAGCTTGCCTCCCAGAAAACGAAAAAAAGAACAATTTCCTTTCCTTAGTCCGGAGGTCTTATCGGAGGTCTATTAGTCTTTCATGAATAGCAATAAGGAATACTTGACTCCTTCTTGGGTTTATGGCGCAATAAACTGCTTAGATTTCTGTCTTTTCGTTTATATATTTTGAGTTCGGATTCTGACCTTCCATTTGACTCAATTTGTTTGAAGTAAATAGTTATTATTTATAGTAACTAACTTAATAAATAGCAAAAATGTGCATGACGATCCTAAAATATGCTAAAATATTCCTTATGGATTTTAACAATTATTTGAAACGGTGTGATCAATGGTAAATTAAAGAATCTTAGACTTATAAACTTTTCATTTAGGATTTTGAAATTTTACCTACTTTAGACAATTATTGCGTCGAGCAAGTTTCGACTGGAGATGCTTTGCAACAAATGATGATTTTGGGTTTAGAAAAATCTGAAACCGAAATGTAATCATTGCATTCGGCACGTGGCTTTACAATATGTATTTATATTATAACCATTAAACTAATATTGTTTCGATCACATTTTCTACACAGTTGGTGAAAATACAGTTAAAAGTAATCTGTCTCCCAAGTAGCAAAGTATCTGGCACCTGTTACTGTTGAATTGGATTTGTCTGAGTTGTCCCATGTTCCAAGACTTAAATCATAGCATTACGGTGTCTCAATTCCTTTTGATTCACGAAGTTGACCTCTGTTTATCTCTTTATTGTGCATATTTCATAGAATCATGACTTTTCAAAATTCGATCCTCAGGATTTGACCACACTCTGTTCAGATCTAACTGACTGATTGATTACATTCACAGATTGTCATATCAGCTTGATAATCTATTTCTTCTGATAGCTAAGAAGAGTATTCTATTCATAAGTTGTCACCGGTTAAGCACAATTAATAATAATGATCTAAACCTTGCTAGTTTGAAATGCGAGATAGATCATCCCTCCTCTTCGCCGTTCACAGTGTTATTAGTAAAATACCCAACCTTTCGATGTTTTTGTTTTAACTTGGCTGCCTTGTCTTATAATGCAGAAATATTTAAATTTTCCGAATTAACTTTGCTTTGTGTGTTAACTTATCCTTGATAATAACAAACACAAAAATGACTACTAACCACTGACGCATCAAGACATATTTCAGCATGCTGGCTTTCCCATTGGTTCAAACACGGCCCTTCCGTACTGGCGCAAACGTGACTAACGCCTTGACCTAATTCTTATTCTCTAAGTGACTATGTGCCTGGCGGCTTATAGCAGAAAAGAATTCCTAAAATCACGGCCACATTATGGCACCACTTATCAATAAACAACACACTTCATTTCAACTGGAGACGTAAATGGTGCTTATAGGTTTATATTTACAAGGAAAATTTCTGTTCGTTTGTTTCTCTTCGGCCAACATAGTTAAAATTTAAATTGCGTTAATTATATAAGCATCAATGCTTGTTAATAGGATAATAAACGAAAATACCTAGCATTTGATATTTTGAAACGTAGCCCCAGAAGTTGTCATTCTGGAATTTTTCCAATTGCATATTTCCATTTCCTAGTTTTTGAGTTTGTTATGCTATCATTGTTGTTACTTTTGTTCTTTATTATTGTTTAAGCTTTATAGAGCCGATTATCTTGACATTTTTTATTTAATTGTTTCATTTTCTTATTTAAAAAGCCCAGTATACGTAAATGAATCGACGGATCTGGAAGTGTCAGCTAAGTGTACAGTTTGGGGCAAATGGCTTAATGTTGTACGGACTTGTGTTGTTCCTGACTACATTCTCTATCATGAGGACGTATGTATTTTGTGATAAAACTTTAATTAAAACGACAGTCTTTATGCAGATGTTATATTTATGTAACGAGTACAGAACTGGTGAATAGTGGCATCTAGGTGTGCTAGACAAACACTAAAAAGACTACAGAACTGATAATTTATAAGGCCCACTGGAGGAAAGCGTTTGCTCATACACATCTCGAACAGGAAGGGAGCATTTCGTGACCTATTTGATTAGGAAATTCGCATTCTGCCATTCCTTTGTAAGACAGTTTAAGTCAGTAGCAAACATAGGAGTTATCGTATCTTGTAGCAAACAAAAGAGTTACATAATTATGGTAGTAGTAATAGTGAACCTTTTGGAACCGAGAGAATTAGGGATAGAAATAGTCAAGGGAGAGATGAAGACGTGAATAATGTGGAGTGCCTGATAAGTAAAAGCTCTTCTAGCAGATGTGTGTGTTGATTGACAAGAAGGTATTTGTTTATGTACTTTCAGTCAGAGGCAGAAAGAAATAATAACATTAGGTGATTAGGTGCTCGAGTGAATTAAGACGATGGAGTGGTAAGAACAAATATAGAATGGTATGGAATAGGAGTTCAATGTGAAATCGAAAATAACATATTTCATCACATTTTATTTATAATTCTAATCATTAACTTATTGCATTAAAAAAGCGTTTCAAAAAGTATGCCTAATGTGTCTCAGCGGTTATCTGACCCAATACATCTGATTTGACAGTGGTGTATTTTGATTGCAACACTATCGGCATATACGAGATAACTATGGTATCAATTCCATTTTTCCAGGGTACCTATTAATAGACAGCTTCCTGCAATTTAGGTATAGAAGTTTTTATAGGTCATTTATATTTAATATCCTTTGAAAAACATTAAGGCTTGTGATTATGACTGTTGGAGTTATAAAGTTTACGTTAACTAAGCGCTTTGCAAATACGAAAATGAGAGTGACATAACTACTCAGTTTTCCAGCTTGTGCAATTTGCGATGTACGATTTCTCCAGTTAGCAAATAAAGTTAGAAGCGTTTTGTGAAACTGGCAAAAAATAGATTTTAATGCATGAATTCATTCGATGAAAACCAATGTCAGTTTTCTAGGGTCACTCTTAATAGATTGAATTAATATCTGAAATAATTTTGTTTTCTCAACTGTTTTGGAGCAAAAAATGAAAAGAACCGGCAAGACCGATCCTTCTTGAGTAAAACAAACTGGTCAATAAGCACCGTCGACCGTAGACGGGCATTTGCTGCAACCTGGTGGAGTAATCATGATATTTGAATTTTGGAACGTGGGTTACCCACTTTGTGAATATCGTACAACCGAATCCAAAGATCAAATGAAGTCGGGCTCTTTGGTATCTTTGTTTTGCTTTCAGAACACTTTTGATCCCCCTCTACTTATTATTTGTTGGGATTTCTGTTAATCGCTTTCAATTAAAAGTCATACATTTTTTTCATTTTTCTTAATAATTTGAATTAATATCAAAAGTAATCAGAAAGCAAGCAAAACAATGAGGTGATAAACACACTTAAAGCACTTGATAAATATTCACTTGTCCCAAATGAAGTGAAATTCTCTCTCTTTGAAAGATGTAACCGATTGACTGCTTTCTGATCGACGCAGTCAATAGGTTATCAGTATTTGAATAAATTATCTTAAGTCTTAAATTGTATAAATAAAAAGAAATCCACCCCACTTGCTCAAATCGGGAAATTCGCTTCAAATTTTTATTGGTCCATTGGTGAATGGAAAATATTGTTCTTGTTGCCTACCAATTAGAAAGAGAATTTGTTTAGACCTTTCAAAATGTTCTTATTCAGACAAGAAATCCACTTTTGGCATTATTCATTTGATTAAAAATGCGTTTCTTTTATCACGATAACTTTAATCAAAATGGGATGACAAGTATTTATTTATACCACTGTAAAATCGTCAGTAGGAAGTCATTTAATGTTTTTCATTTATGAGTTAGTTCTTAGTAGGATGATTTTATCAAAGGGTGCATTGAAGATATGAAATCTTTTAATGGTGAAAACTTGGCTAAATCAGAAAATTGGTCAAGAATTGTCATTAAAAGATACAATGAGTGAGATTGATCAGTCATATTTTGTATGCTAATCTTTTAGTGATTTTACAAATCATAACCTCTTATCTGTCTCAGGCGTCTTATTAATCTATTGGAAAATACCAAAATACCAAAAGGTTTTTGGAGGAAATTACAGTTTAAACAACCGACTGGTGGAACAAAAAGTGGTTATGAATGTCAAAGCGAATGATCTTCTTATTAACGAAGAGATAAACTACTTATTCCAGTAGGCTACTTATATCAGTCAGTTAAGTAGCATTTTCCATATAAAATAATGGAAAATGACAATGATTTAGACAAATGTCTGTTCAAATTTTTTTAGATATTTGGCTCAGTTCCTCCAGTATTTCTGTCAAGTCTTCCGAGGAAGCAATCTAGTTTGTTCGAAATAAGTGAGCTTTACTCAGGAATTTTAACAAGATATTTTATCTGTTTATCGTTCAATTATGTGTCGTACCAGCTAGAGGTAGCAAATTTGGTCCCTAAGAGTAAGACTTATAGAAGAATGCAATAATGAGAGGAAGCAACCATCTTTCCAAAAATGATTGTTTAGGTCTCCAGTATCATGGGACTAAGGTTGAATATATCTTTGGTCTCATGCATACTCTGTTGGTTTTACGTGGTGACAAGTGTTTCCATATTGGTCGACGAGGTTGCTATCTTAGCCCCCTTCCAATACCCCAGTAGCAATTTGCTTGGTGGCTTACATGTTGTTGAGACTTGGCTATAGCTTTGACGCGCATGTTAACTCATATACCTTCTCTTTTCTAACTGGTTTTAGTTTCCAACTCTGTATAATGACATTCAACTTGTGAATCAAAACATGTAACGCTACACACTTTTCTTACTCTTTGTTTTGTTCCCATCCTCAAGAAATTCCTCCCTTTTATCTCTTATTCTTATATTTGATGCACAGTGTCAATTGGGGTAATGATTTGGAAAAGATGGTTGTTTCTTTGCAAACTTGTAATGTAAATGACTAATCTCAATGGTTAATAAAGTCAAACAAAGGGTTAATAGGTTAGTTCCAGAATTTCTTCTATCTGATCGAATCAACCTGGTGATTAGAAATGATTGAATGGCGATGTGATCTCCACTACAGTGTCCACACGTGGTCTCGCTGTGTGTTTGTGTATTTGCGCACCCAAACGGGTGTCTGTCATCACACCGAGACTCCAGCAACGAGACATAATTGGCGTCTAACGAAGATATATCTTATATATAAACCTAATTTACATGTGGATGAATTGGGGTGGCTTGCCTGCCACCTCGGAACTGATCTGGCGACATGAGTGATTTGACTTATTCCATCTATTCGATCGATGTGACCCCGATAGACCATAACGTTATTACAGATATATTAGTTTTGATGCAATACTTACGCAGAGAAAAATAGGCAAATTGGAGGATTTCAGTCTTTTTATTCTCAAAACCTCCTTCGATGAGATTTTCAAAATCGTATAACAGCGAAAACCTTACAACAAGTTTTAAAATGTTGGATTGTGACAAAACTCATATTTTTCAATTACGGGACCGTTATTAAGTATGTTCTAGCAAAATTTTTCTTATAATTTTAAATTACTAGATCTCACTAGAGATCACTGGAGGTGAACCGTTTAGGAGAATACAATACCGCTCGAATATATCAACTCAATTTTAAAGCATGTCATATATTCGTATTATAAGTTTAAAAATACTTGATGCAAATAAAATTTCAAATTTCGATATTCGCCTTACACGGCAGAAGGTGAGAAGTGGAGGAAAATGGGGCATGGAAAATACTGATTCCATTTGCAAAATTTCTTAACAGGTTCAATATTCCACCGTTCTCTATCCTCCAAATATGATTCCCCTTTAAAATCAACTTCATTTGTGTAGATTAAAAGTATTTATTATTTATCAACATTTAGTCCTCCGTTGACTTATTAAATTGTTATACATTATTTGATGCTGAGGTAATAAAAATATCTTTACAAACAATTCCTACCTCATTCATCTTAGTCCTAGTTACTTCTTAAGCTTCCCTAGCAAGTAGCAGAGGAAGAGAGAACACGAATACCACGGTTGTTAAATACAAAGCCGCAAAGTGTATACAGCAAACAAAGGATTAAATGAGATAATATTTTGTGGTACTAAGCGGAAAGAAGGAGAGACTTGTAGGGTTCACAACGCTAACAAGGCTGATTGAATCACGTGCACTAGAACTTCCTGAGAAGTGCAGAGATGCAACCGGTCGCGTAGAGAACAAGCGCAGCGTGTGTGCAGAGACCTCCTCAACCAATCAGCAATCAAGATCCCTGCAGCCCAGCATGGTTTTGTATTTAATGACTAAGCTTTGAATCACGGTAACAATGAAGTGGATAGTAAATCCTCTCCAATAATGTATTACTTGTTCTTGCCACTTTGGGTATAGCCTAGCTAATTTGGGAGTGATTTGATAATAGAGGACTCTGCTAAAGGCTATTCGAACTGCTTAGGAGGATTACTTAGGTGTAGCAGAAAGACTTGTTGATGTAGCATCCGCTACAGACAACAAGAGCCGAAGGTAGGAGAATCTACAGATAAAGAAGAGCTGGCTGAAGAAATTGACTATAGGATTTAGAGGAAAGAATGCCGAGTAGGTGTATTTTAAAAACAAGAAACGTCGGATTCAAACCATGGGGATAATCGTACTTGGTCTTATGTAGATAAAGAGCTGGTATACTATTGAAATAGTTAAGAGGCACTTGGTATCCAGTTGAGAAGGTAGAGGTAAATTGTCGTCAAACAACACTCTCCACCTTTCAACTTTATATTGACCTTGTCTTTAAGTCTCCACAAAGGTTTTATTAGACATGCCGATGCATGCATCGAGATAAGGTCGTACCGACAATTGCTAAGCTGTCCGTAAAATATTAATTCAGAGCGCAGAACCAGTCGGCCGTAGATAACTCATGAAAAATTATTTTGAAAATATTAACTTAAATTAAACGTTCCTAATGAATACGCATTAACATCTTATTAAGAAAAGAGAACCTAAACGCAAATTGCACAAAAGGTTAAAACCATGTTAGTGGTAGCGTAGGGTGAAAGGTGAATGATAAACCGGATAACTCTCAGTGAATGAAAAGTTAAACATGTATGGACTGAGCACACAAAGATAGTAACTGTGTGGCTCTCTATCAATTTACCATATTCCAATTTTTCTCTTTAATATGCTATGTGTACATCTGCCGCCGTTATAAGCGCATACTAACTCCTGACTTCTACAGATCTAATTGACCAACCACGTATAGACATCACATTTTCTCTCCTCTAATCAATTAGTGTTTCATACTCTTGTTTCCCAGTGGAACATCCATGTGACTGGTTGAAGGAAAACTGCGTTGCCTTTTAGTTTTTTAGTGAGGCATAATAATTGACGGAGACGTAAAAACGAGTAGGAAATCTTTCAACCTGCTATTCTTTCATGGACAAGGGAACTGCTTGATCTTGACTTCTGACTTCAAGCAGTCTTCAATATGGAATAAAGTGGCATAAGGTAAGGCTAAGGTGTGATACTTTATACTGGAGAGAACCCGTAGGATTATTCACCAAGGATAAGGGCAAGGTACTATATTTATGTACATTTTGACAAGGAGTTATGGGGGATCTAGATTTGAACTAATATTTATTGAAAAATTGCATAGAAAGGTAGAGAGACTTTCCGGATCCTTATCTAACGTCTCCCTCTCCGTTTAAAATATTTCAAAGGAGCTCCTGATGGAGCCTTTTTGCATAATTAATAACGGCTTATAATATCCAAAAAAATACTCAATTTTATTAGAATTTTCTTTGAACCTATTGGTATTATTGAATACCAATGAATGAATGAACCACCACTCGTCACCATAACTTGTCGGCAAGTTGGCTGTTGGTTAGATTCACAGAATTGTTACTGTAGACTTTGACAGCTATTGCAAAGGAAATCCAGATTGATTTTACATAATGCAAGTGGAATAGATGAATAAATTTATCAGAATCATCAGAGATATTTGAATTTCCCATGGCAAATCAGAATTTTACATTCAAGGGTAAGATCTGGGCGTAAGTCAGTGATTAAGGTGGTCGTCTACGAAGTCAGAGGTTACGGGTTTGATGGCAATTAGTGCATATTTCAGTGACCGGAATGGCCAACTGCACTGGTTGCGTTTGGCTAACAAGGGGATGACAAAATTAGGGTTTCTCACCAGGAAGACTCAGTGATACCATCTCCTAATTCAAAATGAGCATTGAAACTAGATATCCTAAATAGGTTTAGAAAGTATTCTTAACTAATGTATTTTGACTAACATTCACAAAGATCAAGAAACTCACAATAGCATCTCTGACATTTGGAATATTGAAATTATAAATTTCAATAGGGTCGACACTTTCACAAATTTTATCTTGGGCTACTAGATTGATTTACACTGATGAGAGCTCCATTTTCGCTAAGTAAAACATGTCACATGCATATCAAATACAGGTATTATGACTGAAAACTCAATATGAACTTACGTTTCATTCGGGTAAAGCTGACAAAATTAAGAGGTCCGCTCAAGACACCCTTTTAAGGTTCGACAACGGTTATTATTACCAAACAAATCGAAACCTAATAGTACGTTATTTTTGTACTTCACCCCACAGTGCAGTTTTAGAAAGCGCGGTCTAAATAATCATTAACCAACGCCTTATATATAAGGCATATCGAATGAAAAGAATCCACATGTACATAAGCATATGAAAAATAGAAAGATGAACAAAAAAGCATTAAAGGCAGCAACCTTCTTGTTACAATCGCCACTTCCGTTTCCAGAAGGAAGAATGAGTATTTTCTGCGTCCAAACTTCCCATTTGTCAACTCCGCATGTTGCGGATTACTTCCGTATTGGTCGGCGAGGTTGCTAGTTCAGTTTAGTTTCATGTCCACTGTACCGTCGTCCTTGGCGATTTACCATAGGTTTCATGCGATGTGTTAAATAAACTTTGGGTTAATACGTTTCTATAGTTTGTTTTTATCTATAGCTAAGGCATTTTAAATTAGATACCCAATCTTTTCCTTTGCTGCAATAGAAGGAACTTACACACTGGAAAATATCAATAAATTTGTAGCTATCTCCTTATTCACAAGTAAATTAATTTCGCTTTCCTTTGTAATAATTAATTTTTCGAGATAACAACAAACCCTCCCACGTCAAAATCACTAACGTTGATCGATCTAGGCGAACTTTCTCAAAACACGATATCAAATACCATTCACTCCTAATTTGACTCAAACCACCTATCTATCGTTCTAGAATGACTTTCTCACTGTTCCCAAGTCTCAACCTATATCTCCTAATTCTTTGTTCTCAGACTATCATCCTATATGAACACATAGACCTATGTTATACTTACTCAGTCATCTCATATCCTTGCCCTCACACAAATCTTTCTCACGCTCTCGACCTTCCTATCTGCTCTCAACAAAGTTCTCTAACCAAGATCTCCCACTTTTCTCCATTTTGTTGTAGTAAGGTTTGAAAAAACTGAGTGAGTGATTGTTAGACTTTGCCGTCTCTATTCTATCACTTACTACTTTAATAAAATGTTCTAAAAAGTTCGCATTTTGTCTTGACTCCTTAAAAGTCATACATTCTTAAAATGAAGACTTTACGGTCAACTGATTTCCAATAGGTCCGATATTATCTGCTGCCAACCTATGACGACGCTTTGATGTGAAGAATTCATTCAAGTTCTTTTACGCTCAGTTGATTTTCAGTCGGTGTTATTTGTCGATCAAATTAAATCTCTACCTTGGTTTGTCTACTTTCTCTATATTTTATTAGAGAAGCATTCAAGCCGACCAACCAGTGTAAAAAGTTTTATTTTCCTTTTTTATTTTCAGGTCTTACTCTAATTAACCACATTCCATACTTTCCTTATCGAATAACTTCTTCTGTATTGGTAACTCTAGAAGGCCAGTATCTAGTTGAATTGGTTACATATACTTTTACCACTGCCAAAATAGGACGGATATCACACAATTTTTCCTTCTTCGAGAATTTAACCTCTCATCACCCAACAAACATGGTAATCCAGCCACTTGACTGATGTTAATACCATAACTGGTTTCTATAAATGGCGGATTGTATAAATCAACCTATAGAAACAAAAATGCGCTTCTTATTCCGATATGGTGGTTTGAGTCGTTTTATATTGGGGTTTTGCCGAATTATGCTTTTAACTACTGCGGCTTCTTAGGGAAGTTAAGAGTCGATTACGGTATCCTACCGAGAAGAGCAGATCATAACAGTTCTGGCGAAGCAGTTATCAAATTACACGGATGTTGAAGCCCGAATCTCTTCAATCATGAGAAATACCTTCACCCAGATGAATGTCTCAACGTCGACTAAGGACCCCAAAGACTGCTTGAAAAATGTAGGTATATTCCATCAAAATCCTCTTAAAAGTGAAACTTTTGCTAGATGGCATGCTTAATACCGTGGTACTTATAAGAATGGCATGGCAGATCTCCCCCATACATTCGAACTACCATGCTGCTTCGTAAAGTTAACAGAAATGACTGCAACCTATATTCACCCTACCTCCAGCCGATGGATTCTGCCGTCCTAACTTACGAAAGGACGATTGGTAAGTTAAGTTCGGTCATTAATGACAACAGTTCTCTCTTTAACTTGACCATACATGATGATGAAGATGTTTACCATTATGTAAGTATCGTTAACTGACGTTGAACTAGTTTCCGATTTGGTTTTTTCGAAGAAAACCAATTCAGATGTCTCATTTTCACTCTTGAACTCAGATCTCCTTGCTATGCTGAGATTCGACCCAGACTTCTGTCCCTCCTGGACAATAATCCGATTCCAGGAGGTCTCGTTACGGAATCGAATCTGCTGCAAGTCCGTTAACCGCGGGTGCTCAACCTGAAAGAGCCTGAAAATGATCGATTATCTATCGACCGAGTGGACCCACTCCCCATCTGACAATTATCCGACAAATATCAGAAGCAGTCACCCCAAAGATGCCGATTTTATTGAGGACGCCTAGACTGAATAGGTGAGCTCAACCTTATCCAGTTCCCAGACGAAAACGAAACCTGCCAGACACCTACTCTCAAACCTATAAATGCGGAAAATCTTGTGAGAGGATGCAACTAGTGTCTAAATTTTGCCGAAATCCCTCATCCTTCTATTCATATTCATTCACTGAAACAAGATTCAGCTCTAACACATCACTCTCGTCGACAACAGATCTGCCATTTCTATCTCAAATGACCTCGTGACGTACCAGAAACGCTCGTTACGGACACAAGAACACAGTTTGATTCTACATTTTGCTAAATTTTGCTCCGATCGATCAATTATTCAGCTAAGGAGATCTCTCGCTGAGTTAAAACAATCCGCTCCTCAGCAAAATTCAGAGGTCAATATTTGAGGACAGGGTGTGAAGAAATGTTACTACCAGAACAACTTTGTGTCCAGACAAAGTGTGACTCGAGGCGTGCACTAATGGACATTTGCCATAACCGCCAATCTGCATGGCGGCAATATCTATGATGTGGGAACCGGAAAGGACTATTCCGGCTTCCTTTACTTCCTTTTTATTGGAACGAATTTATTTACATTACGGTTGTAAATGACGATAATATAAATCAACTTATCGAAAAGTAGACGTGCGTCTTATTTTGATATGGTGGTCTGGATCGTTTTGAATTGTGGTGTGGTTGGATTTGACTTTTAACTACTGCAACTTCTAAGGGAATGTAAGTCGGTTGCAGTGTCCTACAGAGAAGAGCAGATTAGCATTTTGATCCTGTTGTAATGAAAGGGATAAATTGACCATGGATGACGAGATGATTCTGACCAAACATAACCTATGCAGCTACATTTAATCAATAACCTCTTCAAACAGATACATTCGTAGAAATGATACAAATATCCAGATATTAAATTTTAATTCTCCGAGTATTACTTTATATTTGCAACGGTCTCACGAATTAGTATGATTCTCTACCTTGTGTCACAGATTTTGTCAAGAAAGTAACCCAACCTTTCACAGAGGAAGCACATTCGACCTCTCTTAGGAATTTTAACTTCGCGTACATCGAGGCCTGCAATTTAGTGGGATTGGGATGATAGTTTAGTAATGTAGACATTCAAGTTAGCAATATCAAGATCTAATTAAGGGCAGCGAGATCATAATTAATTCCCAAAATATTAGAGCACCATTTAATTAATTTATTGTAGCCAAAATAATGCAATTGTCGACTTTGTCATGAACTCGGGGCTTCGGATTAAGAGGACTGGTAGTGAGACAAGAAGTTTAATCATTTAATTGTGATTAAGGAGGGTCTGAGGCAATCGCAATCGCTGGAATTAGAGTAACCGTAACAAACAAGAGAGATGGGCTGATTAAGTATAAATCGGAAATGTGAACTAAAGCAAAATGTACATGCGGCAGTGTGGATACACCTCATCAGTTAAGATCAGGACAGGTCAATTCGATATACCAGAGACTCTATTCAAGAAAAAATGCCTAATTAAACAGATTTCCATTTAACGAAAAGTTTGTAATTCCTATGAGGCTTCTAGAAGTGGGAAGAGGAGGTCTTGGTAGTATTTCTAGCGCTCATTGATGTAATGGAACTAGGATTCTGACAACCCGAATCAGTGGAATATACTGCAGGAAGTATGAATGGAGAACCGAAGATCTATTGATCGGAAGAGATTGAAGTGTCTCAATTTCAGCGCGCCTCTTCACTTCACACTCTTAGCAAGTACATAAAATTCTCTTCGTTCATTTGATTTGTCATTTACCGCTATTTTAAATCTTTTCTTTACAACGATTATCACTCATTTTCTTCGTAAATATTTCTACTCTGAATCCGCCAGACCTTACTATTTTGATTTCGGTACTTAAGACTTCTTTCAACGCTGTTTCGCTACGCCACTGTAAGCCGTTCTAGGTTCTCTTTGACCTCTAGCTCAGAACTCCGTGTCTATATTTTACTGTCTGTTGCTGCTCCTCAATTAACCTGTTATTTCATAATGCCGACTCTCGCCTGACCACTACTGGACAGTCCTCTAATTAGCTACAGGGTTTGTTTATTATACCATTTCGGCCGAAGAAACATTAGGTTAACTAATTCAGTAAGATGATTTAGTCGAGTTCAGAACAGAGTCGAGAACAGAACAAAATTTCAAATTGTTCACTACTGGAAAACAAGTTAATTCATTTAACAGTACGTTCAATAAATGAAAAAGAGTAGGAGATTTAAATGGTGTTAATTTGATTTTGTGATTCGGGCTGTATAGTATTTTCTTGATAGGTAGTTCAAATTTCGTGATTGATCGTCACCTGGATTACTGAATAACTGCTTTTTCACGACGTCCAGTTCTTATTGGTTAGTTTTTAATAATGGTAGTCGATATTGCCAGTTTAATTCATATTCTTCCTAAGGTTGAGAAAGTAGAATGATCTTTCACTATATTAATCTAAGCAGCGGAGCTGAGGCAGCCTTATATATTAATAGTAAGTCAATTAATTTAAAGATCTTATAGAGCATATGAGTTGGATGAGAGAATGCGTAGCTTTTACATTCCAGTACATTGAAGAGAGATAGCTCTGCGAGGCTTTATAGTTATCCTTCCTGCATCTTGAGATCATTTTCCAGTTTCCATTTAGTTCCCAATGCCACATCAATAGGAAATTTTTTCTCTTCATTCCGTTGAGAACCCATGAATTTAGAATAGTCATATGTAAGTCCACATTCAACAGCGCAAAAATAAGAAGATTAGTTTCCCGGATGATTCATTCCTTCCATTTCTTCTTCAACATGCAGATTTTTAGATTGAAGCAACTAGTTTACTGTTTAGAAAGCTCCAGTTTACTAACAGTCTTCTATTCGATAACAACAGCAATCTTCAAATAGAGGGAATGGAAGACGTAAAGGATTGAAAAGATCTTCAAATCAAGAAGTGTGAGATAATGTTATGAAGGCAGAGTCTATGGTTATTCCGAAATTTTTGATATCCAAGTGAGAAGTAGGAAAAAAACATGATAAGTATTAGATTTCTTATCTTTTTTCCCTACAATTCCATTTCGATGAATGGTTGTCTGTACAAGGAAATGTTAATTCACAGCGTTAATAACTTTGCTCAAATCATGGATTTCAGATCTTGACAGAGTTTCAGATAGGACTGAGAATCCGGCGTTAGGGGAAATTTTATTGAATTATTGCGTTTTGGATATTAATGAACTTCTTAAATGATCCTATTCATATTAATTTTTGTGACGTCGTTTAAATGTTGGTTGGAGTAGCTCTTAGTAAGGATTCTGTCTTTCTGATTTTTTGTGCTATTTGACGATCAATAAGATATAACTATCTGGTAAGGAGATTGTGAAAATTTGTTGGCGTAGGTGAGATAGCTAAAACTATGACCTTTATTAGCGTAAATAACAGAAGATGATAACATTTTTGGGCTCAACATATAGTATGCCTGTCTGCTTTCAAATATTGAAAATTTATAGAGATTTTTGAGAAAAACAACTCCAGAGTTTTCATATGGAAAGTGGTTCAGTGTTGCAGAATATTCAATTTCCGGACGGTTCGACGGTGTTGAAATACAGTATACGCACTACAACTCATGAATCTAGATCCGAGTTGAGAGAAGACCTCCTTGAGTTTGAGTTCGTTGATGGTTCCTCAAACGTGCCGGAAATCAAATTTTGCATGTGTTAAAAAGTGAGCATTCGGTTTCAATCTGAGGAAAAATTAGGAGTGGATGGGATTCTGGAAGAAATTCTAGCAGATAGGAATCTGAATTTGATTTCTGATATTCCGCGGATAATGCCTTCTATTCTCCATCAATTTGCACCATGAATACAGGATGGAGAAGAGAAATAGACTAATCAAAGAAGTGCTTTATTGGGAACATATAGAAAGCTCAAATGGGAGGCTGTAAGCGCGAAAGTGAGAGAAATTGTGTGCGTAAGAATGAGACCTGGTGCAAAGATGTGTATAAACCTAACACAGTGCAGGCATACAAAGACGTTTAAGAGAGAAAAGTACAGGAGTTCAAAGGAAGGATTTAAATGCGTCATTGTGCGGGTAGTGTTATGATTGATGAGACTTGAGGAAAGAATGTTTCATTGCGTTTAGAGAAGAGGCTAGTTTGGGTTGACGTTTGAAATATTCAAGATCATAGCCGAACTAAGAAATGTTGCTTTTAGGAATAGGGGCCACTACAGATTTCTCAATTTATTCTATTTCAATTAAAAAGACGGTAAGATTTTCAAGCAATGTTTTGGGGAAAATGGTAAAATGATTGTTCATACTCAATATTATTATTCACAATTCCTGGTCAATGAACAGACCAGAGTTCACTCGAAGTGAGGTTACTGGATTAATGTTCTTCTATAACGTGCTTCATGATAGCTTCACGAGATGTACTTGATAATTTACACAAGGGACACCACATTACAATTTTTAATGCTTATTCTCATCCGATTTTGATTCATTTCTGTTAGCACAGGTGCTAGGAATTAAATTTTCCTGCTCTTTAGACACCCAATTAAATGTTTTTAACGCATTCAAAGGTGTTAGGTTAGCCAAAATGTTTGACGTCAGTTTCTGAGTGTGGTCTATATAGGTCTTGGCAACACTGGACGCGTACGAACCGGACAGATTTTGTTCGCGAAATGCGGAACTCATTTATTGGGACTGATATTCTGATTCGTATGTTGTCTAACATTAAAAGAAAAGGATTATCAGATAATTAAATCAATACAAACACCTGTAAAACGCCGTCAAGCAAATCCCTATCCGACAATATGGACCCAAAATATCTCCAAATTCTCATATGATAATCCGCAATATTTGCACAAATATAATCGATTATTTTTTACATCTTTTTTGGTGAAACATGTTTTGACATGTTTCACCATAGACACATCCTCCCCAAATCTTTTCGACCAACGATTGATCAAATTTGCCGCTTCGGGAGGGTCAAATGGACAGGGGACAATTTGAGCGCCAACCCTATTCGATATATCAATGTGTCGCGATTAAATACTCGGCTCTTCCGGCATACTACTCAGTGGAAACAATTTTTGCACTGGTGTCTTTCGAGTTACGTTTCTTGTAACGAAGCGACCTCGTTCTTCTCCGGACGCTGCTATTTTGCCCCCTACACCACTATTTACAGATAAAGATAGACCTGATTTCGGACTTGAACTGTATTGACTGGGGTGGATTGAGTCTGATTCATTTCCATTATTTTTGAAAATAAACAAGACTTAGTTATTAATTTATTTGATAGACTATTTCCCACCGAACTGGACAAGCTATGAATTGAATCGAGTGTTGGTGTCACAGTAGTCACGTCTGGGGGATTTGAGATATGAGGAACGTTTGGTTGCTGTCCCCGACATAACGGAGGAGAAACTGAGTAGATCTGAGGAAGAGTGGAAAGTAACTTTGATGAATCGCTCTGTAAAGACCGCTTATGTCATTAAAAATTTAGGGAATGTAGAACTTATTCGTAAAGATTAATCTGTAAATAACAAAATTTTGTTTACTTCATGTGATTGATGATTTCATGGAAAATTATGAAATTTTACACCATTATCCTTATCACATATTTTGTCATTTTCCAGCACTACCTAAATTGAAAAAGTATTTGAATAAAAAGTAAGGCGATATGTTGTATTATTTGTAAACTATTCAAATTGTTGTGTTTTGTGATATATTTATTCTGGAATATTCTCTAAAATATACTCGATAGATATTCACAAATAAATGACAGAGTTAACGTATATGTTAAACCATGGATCTTAGAGCACTGGAACAGCTGCCATATGACCAGCTGGCTTGCAAATAAGCCAGATATTCTTGAAAATTAAAGGTAAATATGAAAAAATTAAAAGGTTATGCAAATAATGTAAAAATATGCAATGTGGTCGCTAATTACGAAAGAATTGTGATATCAAACACTAATTCATATGTAAAGAGACACCTTTTGAGACACATTTTGAGACTTCCGATTTTCGCAACATTTTGGCTTATAAACTGAACATTAGTTGAGATCAAACACATATTAACCTATTAAATATGCGAAAAAACTTCTAAATACGGGGAATTGCTACTTAAGAATACGAAGTAGTACAGAAAGAGAACATACCAGGTTTGACGGATCTCCGAGAATGGAATAACTCTGCTTCCTAGAAGTATTTGATAAAGTTTTGGAACTCTCTTTAATTACTACGTCAGGTGATCTCACCTCGAAGTAGTTAATGTAAGAGCTTCCAGTATCTTTCTTGATGAATATGACTTCACATTAGGACTACCTTGATTACTAATGAAGTGAGTCAGATTCACTTCAACTATATTTGAAACTAACCAAAACTTTGAAAGACCATTCGCTACTGAAAGGGACATTCTAGTCTTATTGGTCATGTCTGATGAATTTGAGTCACCAAGTGTGATTGATTGCCGGTGTCCGTGTGATGGACGTTTAACTGATAGGATTCGAGGAAGAACTGAAGGTGACTTTGATGTATCGCTGTAAAAGAAACGCGAAATTCATTAAAAATTCAAGGGACATATAATTTATGCATTAAGCTTATCTCACAAATAAGAAATTGGTCCAGTGTCTGACCAATAATATTCTGTTACATTGGTCATCGCAGTCAAATGACCAGTTAAAATTTCTCCGACCATCCATAAATTTGATCTAATTCAATTCTCATGTTACATGTAGTCTCTCAATTATATCAATAAATCTGGTCCGACTAGAACAATAGTCTTGTCAAGTCTTCTCACCCTCCATCTGGGCTTGAGCAACTACATCGTATCTTGTAGCAGTCGGCTAACAATACGTTACAACAGAAGTATAAAAGTTTCGCTTATTTAATTAGAGAAATTTTTAAACATCGGAATCTGTCAAATTTTGACAAGCAAATTGAAATTTAAATGAATCCAGACAGACAGTTATTTACTAAATGAGCAAAAAATCTATTAAATACAATTAATTTTTGTTGATAGTTTTTACTAATAACACACCTTGTTTGAGAGGAATACGAGAGAGGACTGAATTTTCTGATGTGAGGTATTCGGTAGAGCTTTCGCTTTCGCTAAATCTACCGCATTATGTGACCTCAAGTCAATGGAATTCACATATGTATTTCCTGCATCTTTTGGCTTCTCAATAATTCTTGGAGGAAGAGTGATCCTCACTATTGACGGTGTTTTGTACCGTGAGGATTCCGACCTATCATTTTCTGGTCTAGACGCATGAATCCCATTATACGTAACAAGTATATTAAAAGGCTTATTCATTTGAGCTACTTACCGATTGAATGAATTTTCAAACACTACGTTAACCTTTTTGCGTTCAAAAGATTCTCTATTGGAACTCTTTTGAGCTAGCTGAGCGTGTTCTTTAGATTATAAGACACTTCAATTCGCGATTTCTTTTGACCTCTCAAATTTTCGTGGTCCATGCTAATGACGTTGCAGGGTCGTTTGCTACTAGGGTTAAAAATGCAATAATTTTGTTTAAGTGAATCAAGAAATATTAAAAGTGGCCAGAAACTTACAAATTTTGCAAACTATCCTCCAACTGCTGAATGTCAAGAATCCCACTCAGAGCTCCTGTATACGATTTCTCTTCACAGATATGATAAATTCCACAGAACGCCGATATGACTGAAATGAAACGATAACTGTTATCTAGGAATCTGTTCTCAAGTGGCTCTTGGATTTTGTTTAAAGCACTATTCACTATTAATAAGAGTGATTTCTCATTGGGATATAGCATCAGCGATAGCAATACATGTGATCCAATTGCTCGTGCAGAATCATATTCCAAATACTTCCTTATTTGATTCCATAAAAATTCTGGCGTCTCTTTGTTCAGATGCAATCGACAAGCTTCCATTTTTTACTATCTTTATCTACCGATTCTCCACAAAAGTTACATGTTTCAAATATACTTAATTCATTGCTATTGGCGATATTTTCGCTGTGTCTTCTAGAACAATGCAAGTGAAATGTATGAAGTAAATATGTAGTAAAACAAGTAATATAAAATAAAAACTATATCAATGGAATATTGTCGGATTTTAACCGCTTACTTTAGAAAATGAGCATGTATAGTACGATATGAACTGAAACGTAAATTGCATTTCTGGCAAATATAGGTACAAGCATCAAGAAATGTTTTTAACGGATTAACTGGATAGAAAAAGGAAGGCGAATTCGGTAAAGTGTGATGATAATCTTTTGGATCCTGAAGTAAGTCTACTGGGTTATAATGTCCCATCTTGAGATGCATTATTAGATGTCCGAAGAAGAATGGCTGGAAACATCAGCCTTCTTTAATGCACGTTAATTTGTATAAATCCCCTAAATTCTTTTGCTTCCAACGGAGACGGGCTACGAGTACGCTAGCACCTGGAACTGTTTGCATTAGCAAGTCGCGTACTCTTCCGATTGTTTCTATGGTCAATCTCAGTGGCTTTACACCACTCAGGTTAATTTTTCCCTGGTTCATTTGATGATACTGCTCTGTTACCATACTTCGACCTAGAGAAGAGACGCAAAATTCGATTTATACATCAACATAAATAGCAGATAATTAAATGTAAAATGTAAATTCACCGACTCTGCATAATAATTTTTGAAGTTGAACTTAATTGATTATTTAAACCAACGAAGTAAGAGATACTGTAAAACTTTGACGGAATTAAATAATTTATTTGTGGGATATGGCCATGAGCAACAGGAAATTTTAAGTCTGAGTACGGCGTTACCGAGAATTCTGAGTTAATAGATGGCAGCTGATCAAAAACTAAATCTATTTCATCAAGAAGAAGCTTCAGGTAATCCCATTTCGAATTGCAAATGAAACACTGATCTAAGTTCTTTGAGATGTTTTCCAAAATCCGTAATTGGCCCTGCTGCACAATATAATTATGTTCCCCTCCAAGGATTGACATGTCCACAAAATAACTGTTTCAAAGGGGGTTTAACCGAAATTAGATTTGGTTGGAAAATGAAATAAAAATTTTGATTTTCTGCAGCGTTTTATTTTAAGGTGAAAAAAGGCAAATTACTTAAAGCAACAAATAGTAGACAAAATTTTTTGTTATTTCACTTTTAAAATTGACAGATTGAAAAGAAGAAATAGGTGCACAACATCGACGGTAACTTTCTTAGATAACTTCTGTGCAAAATGATCAACACAAATTACAAATTTAAAAATAGTTACTGCTCACTGCTAATTAAATTTACAATTGCCAACCAATGAATTCAATCTCGTTAACGTTGAAGAGAGCGCTGTTCGTCGTGCTTCGACTTCTTCCTTAATGCGATATCGTTTAAACAAACAGTTTCCGAAGTTTCACTGCTAATATTCAACTCTTTACATTAAAGTTACTCATATGCATAAATAAAACATATATTTCTGCTTATTTTACTCCGCAAGTATGCGAAGGAAGCCTATTGCTTTACCGCAATTTCGACCTAATAAGTTCAGGTATTTTTTAATTTAGGTATGTGCATAAATACAATTAGTTATTTGATTAAATAATTTGGTAATTGTTTTTGTAGGTATTTAATACTGAAACATAGCATTTATTTACTATATATTTTATTTTCTGTATCTATGTTGGAGAGAGGACGCAAAGTACGACTTGGTATGTCAAATTGGTGTGGCGTCTCAGCCCCCTCTTCCCCCGGATCACACATGGACTTATCATATAGAGTGATATCTACCTATCTCTAATGGATTCTATCACTAAGATTATCTCCCTCTGTTGGTTTGACCATTACATATTGTTGGATTAATATATCATCTGCAATGAATAGTCTTTTCAATGAACGGCCGACGTTTAGGAAGACCAGACAACCTCTTTGCTATTAATATTTTGATTTTTCGGTAAAATAATAATTTTAAAATATTAAATCAAATACATGTAGCATTAAGTTCAAAGAATTATTAGAACAAATACTTTTTTTCATTAAAATGTAATTTTAAAAAATTATTGAGTTTAACAATATTTCACATAAATATTGGCAACAGTAAATATGGGGAATGTGAAGGATGAATCCCTCTTCTCTGAAATATTTTATCTTTCAGCATTCCTAATCATCAAATTAGACCATCTTGTCCTCATAAGTTACCCCTGTAAACCGTTAACCAGTCCTGTGACCCAAGCATTCCATAAACAAACATCGAGTGTCCTCAGCCGGCCCATGTCTCATCGACCCGGAAAAGGTAAACATACCTCAGACGATAGTAGCAGACACCGTTTAATCAACCGCGCTATCAACCAGTCCTGTCTGCACTGACCCTTCCTTTTCCTACAATCACTCCGACCAATTAAGCACGCATGCAACCATATCCTTATGCGTGTCCTCACCCAAAGTGTTGATTATAAATAGCCGCCAGTACACACACACAGGACACAGGGTGGACCCCAGCTGGACCACAGCTCGCCAGGCGCATCTCTCGTTGTCCAATCCTCCAGTTCCCTAATTTCCTTGAGACTCTGTACTGAGCTTACTTCAATAAAACCTGGTCTACACAATCCTTGGTGTTCTTTTTCCTTCGTTTACTGTTGGCCATCTGCCGCTACATACTGGCAACCCTGGCAGGACCTCTACAAATTGGTGACCCTGTAAAGGACTGCTACAAATGAAAGGTAGCTGAAGTCAATCCATTCTGGCTCAGGCACGGAGCGATAGGTAGGCGTCTTATTGTAGATTTCACAATGCTTGCTTTTAAACCGCACGACGGTGGACAGTTAACCTTAAACAATGTATAAGTCATTGTTAATTTATTTACATTCTTCTCTCATTTTCCTCCATGAACCTCCATCTTTCCTTTAGCGTAGTAATTTCCGAGAAATTTGCCTTATCGGAATTCGTCTGCAAAGAATAAAATTTCGTATTTTTATATAATATATCAATCTTAAAATTAAAATAGAATTAGTTATAGCTTGATGACGTAATATGGTTGTTAACCAAGTATTGTTTATTGTATATCCGCTTATTTCATGCAAATATATTATCGGGCAGATGTAAAAAATATGTGGATCTAACGGAAATATTCGTCAATAATTTTGATTGTCTTATATAAAAGTTCAAATATATTTTCTTGAATATATTTGTAAATATTGTAGATAATGGAAGCAGTATCCAAAAATCTTACATCAAAATACCTTAAGCATTGCTTTGGGTGAAAACACTCATGAAAAATTTTTCCCAAATTACTGGCGAAACATATCTGATAATAGATTTAATTAAAATTGTCAGCATTTTTTAAGGCTAAAATTAATCAAAATTTCCAATCTAAAAGTATTTTTAACTTTGAAAAGGGAAAAACTGGCAAATTTTTTTGCTGTTTTACTTATTAAAATAAATCCCATTGCAGTGGATTTCTCAAACTTCTTTTTGCTACTAATTTATATCATGTGGAGGCAAGAAGTCTATAATCCAATTGAAGCGTTTTCATATTTTTATTTTTGAGTGTTTAGAAGGGGAAATTTCCCTTTTATCCGTAAACCTGCATTTATATTTGTAGGGTAAACACATAATGGTTACTGACCTTGAACTTTTGTCCGCTGTTGAGCTTGCGTATGTGAATGCTAATTGAGTTGCTTTGTCATCTTGTCTTATCAAGGGTGTTTTTTGATTGTATTTTTATATTTAGAGCGGATTTTTGCAGCCACTGGTAGTAAGTTATTGAACCTTACCAGAAACTTCCCTTTCCATCAAATCTTCAGATTTTTTTATTGGGGTGTTTGTCGACTTTTAGATAATAATAATTATTTATTTGATAGACTTTCATATTATTCTCCCTTTTGTTCGATGAAATCTCCCTCCCCACACATCGAACCCTGCTGCGCTTACTGCTTCTTCTTTTCTTTCACCAAAGGTTTCCTACGAGCAATTGGGAATTATTTAATCTAAGAAATGCATTTGAAACCAAATAATAACGCAGCCATTTGGGTTAGTAATATAAGAACGATGGCCATTTACATATTGCATGTGAAATTGGCTTACTTTCATCAGTCCAGTTTTCCTCACAGACATCCTACTCTCTAACTGTCTGGAGCATCTTTTAGTCCAGGTTCTTTAAGACTACATTAAATACAGGTTTAAGGCCTTTTCATACATTTTGTATACTATTTCGCTTTTAATTTTGCCATTTATTTCGTGTTGTATCCAAACCGAAAATTTGAATCAACATTCCTCAAATACATTCCTGTTATGGTCCTCTTTCGTCTAGCACGTAAGCCACAGATCACCCTACCAGCGATCAAATATTCATCTGTGATTCTTTGTGTATTTCGTCCGACATTTAATCCTGACTTTGTTTATTACTGGTCAAGAAACAAATTTTTCGTGTCAAAACCAATTTTATTTGGTAACAGTACATAATATTGTATTTGAAACTAGTAGTCGTTGAACATATCGTGCTTCGCAATGGCTAATGGATACGGTCCAAAGAAAGAAGGCGGAAAACATCATGATATTAAAAAACATTCGGTTGATGTGGGCAAATGGGTTTCCGTTCAAAATCCGTATCACAAAGTCGTCACTTCAATGCATTTTGAGAGACAAAAAGCAAGTAAAGAGAACACGCGTTGAGTAGATTGCATTTAGGTATATTATGTGCAACTTTTATTTTTAGGATGGATAACTAATTAGCTTAGTGAGAAGATATAGCTAACACCTTTTACACTTTCTTCGTTTCGATCAGTGTTCATTAATTTTACTTATAACTGATTAATGGCTTATTACGCTAGTCTGACTTTCATAATAACATTTCATAAAAGAAGGAAAAGTGGCATTTGAAGATTTAATCCATTCAGTAATAATTACGATATCGAGAGCCCCTAAGTTTGTGGAGATCAGAGTAGTAAAAAGGAAGACGAGAAGGTTGCTTGAATGCGCCTATTAGTGAGTGATCAATGGGGTTGAAAATGGGAGAGAATGGATAACTTTGATGACGTGGAAGAGCAGATGATGATGTCTGCGCAGACCTGCTATGTTTGTCTGCCAGAGATTGTCCCCTAATATACTTTGAGTGGTCACTCAAATAACTCTCTGATTTCACCCTCCAATCAAAATTTGATAGATCTCTTTGCGGCCAATAAGTAACTGGAGCAAGAGAAGTGAATTCAGGTGAAAGATAAATAATAGGTTGGGTCAGAAGGTAAGTTTGAAATTGATAATGGAATGTTTCGTAGTGACTTAATTAAAATTACAATCAATAAAAATGTACTTTAGAGATACTCTCCATGTTCCGGCCTATTTTAGAGGGCAAGTAGATTTTAGCTGTCATAAATCAGATTTTGGCATCATTTTCCATAGTTTTTAAAGCAGACAGATTATAACCGATTGAAAATTGGTTACAAGCTGTAATAAATTTCGCATTTACGTCATCAATTAACATATTTCAAGTTAATGTAGCACCTTTTATTGTTTCATTTTCCAAGCCAACCGAAGAGTTTTAAAATGTACATATCTGATATACATATATTCCGGAACACCTCCACTTTTAGGCCGAGCCTTCTACGTAGAACTTTGTGTTTAAGTTCGATTGAAATCCTCTAGTTAATTTTTTTCCTTCCTGGTTGTGTATTACTTGCTCGCACGTGCATTCATGTGATTCATTCAGCTTCATTCTGCCTTCTGTCCATAATCGTACCACCGTGAAGATCTCCATCCAACCAGTCGATTTGAAATTGTCCGGAAAATCTAGAGAACATCTTTCAGCAATTCTACCGTTGCTCATTTCCTTTCTCATTAGACTTGATCTTCAAATTTGCTGGTTTCAGAGCTTTCGCTTAGAGCGTTCCGAGCAGCATGTTGTGTTTACTGTTAGTTTTGAAGTCAG
>CAADRB010000022.1:2295027-2339646 GCA_900708905.1 Hymenolepis diminuta
GATTCTGTGTGTTCGTGCCTTTCGTTGAGTAGACTTGCGATCCGATTCATTTACTTCAGCATTTTAAATTCGTATAATCAGTTAAAACCAATTAGATCCACTTCAGTTTGATCAATTACAGAGTATTTTGGTTGCATTCGTTGGTCATTATAAAAAGAAATCACTTTCATGTTAATCAACATTTTTCACATTTTTACCGAAAGCGTTTTGAAGGAATAAATACTGGTCTGCCCAAATATCTCCATATTTTTCGTGAAATCAGGGAAACGCCATACACTGTGTCTACCAGTAGTTTGGTTCTTTAATCATTTATCCCCACAGTCACATATTTCCGCCTATTCATGTCACTGATCTCATTCGAAGAGCAAATAACGTTGACGGATTTTAGCGTTGTGAACCTCACAAAAGGACACTTCCTTGGACAGCTTGATCTTTGGAGTAAAGGAGTAAGGTAACATTTTTTGAGGTCAAGCTAAATATCAGGTTTAAGTAGCCATTGTATAACGTCGACACTTGATAAGGTAATTAAATGTAGAAAATGCACAAGAATATCCTCTTATTTGTGGTAAAATACATATTTCCCATCATTCCTTCCGTCGGCATAAATTTTAAGTAAGATTTCAAAGTAAATAATTTAATCATCTTTATAAACAGCGTATCATTATACAGCTTGGTAAACCACCTGGCAGGAAGGGTATTTAAGTAAGGTATTTGGAGTTCCTGAAGGTCTTCTTTCGGATCATATGAACACAATAATCGTTTAGAACATCATAATGAATGCGGGTACATTCTCTATCAGAGTTCTTGAGAACAATGTTTATTGATTATGCAGTTGATTCATAAAGAGTTGTTAACAATTTGACTGCTATCTTCCGGAGAGATTTTAAGCCTATCTGAATTTGATTTAATGAGGTAGAAAGACATTGTTTTAAATCAATGTTTATTCTTTAGCAAAATCCACTAATACCTCCAATGTAAATTCTGCTTTCAATGAGGTATTTTTGGGTAGTATGTAAATACTTAGGAGGTAGTGTTCCGTAAATCTTGTGGAAGCATTAGCAAGACTGCACCCAAGAATATTAAAAAAGATTACAAAATTCATGTAGGGGCTATGGTGAGATTCAAATCTTAGTTATTCGATACTATTTGAACCGAATCGAATGGAAATTCTGAAGTTTGGTCCGGTTCACTTAAAACTCTAAACAGAGTCCCGATCACTCTTCCATGATAGTTCAGTACAATCCGCCTGTTCAGAATTTCTACGACATCAAGTACTCGATTGCGAAAATGATCATTTTTGTGAGCAAGATTATGAAATAATGACTTTATATTAGTAACTCCACGATTCTGGAGACAAATAGAATTAAGATCTGATATCTATGCAAGATTAACGATAATAATAATAATAATATGTATAAAATTAAAGTAATCACGTTCATTGAATTCTTTCTCAAAATCAAATTTCTCTTTCGGTCATCAATATTTATCTTGGGGATGTGATTATCTCGATGGCAGTGCTCATCTTCAGAGCCGCTAATCCCTGTTTTGGCGTCAATTTCCTCAACAGAACCTTCGTTTTTTAATTAGAGTGATTAAAAAACCTAATTGGACTTTGAGTGACCGCTGCTAGGTCACAGTTTCCAGCGATCGACGATGTCTCGAACCACTTTATCTATTTATGTCACCTCTTTTCGTTGAACTATATATTATGTGCCCCTGAATTATATTCACGCCATCTCTGCTGCACACCTACGGTGCATATACAAATGGTCCCCCTCTTCCTCTTCATGTTTTCTCCAATTAATTTTGGCCATCACTGCCCTGTCTTCTCTCCATCTTGTTGTGTGACGAAGCTCAGAAGAAGTTAGACGAGTGATAGCTCATTAAAACTCTACAGTCACTTAAATAATTGGCTGTCATTTACTCTCCTTCAGTAGACTTAGCTGAACAGTAATGTAACAACTCTATAAATCTACATTTGATAAATATAAGCTAGTCTGATCATCTACAAGACTCCCTCTTTAACTCTTTAAAAAATATCCCCTTACCAGAAGGAAGTTAGGTAATGCGATATCCGAACTCCAAGAGTTCAATTATTAGAATTCCCTATGAAACAGGGTGACTTGATTAGGATTGATGTCCTTTGTCGTCAATTATCTCCCGTTTGTGTACTCAAGCAGTTATAACTCACATAGGTCAATACTATGCAATTTAGTGAAGAAGTATTCATTTGGAGCCTTATGTAGAATTTTCAATACATTAAAGATACAAAAACTAGAATTGTCTTCTTATATCCAAAAATTTTCATAAAATGACAACTAAATCGCAGTTACTCAAACGCAACGATCAACAGGGACTTTTAGTGCCAAATTTTGACTGACTTAAATCTTATGTACACCAATGGTAATTAAAAAATTAAATTTCAGAATGTCATCCTAATCATTGACATTAAATTCTCTCTATAAGACCTTTTTGAGAAGGTGGCAATATATTCCTCTGAGTAATGATGCAGTAGGATTCCAAATCTAAATTTATATACTTTTCCGACTTGTTTAATATCAATTAAACTGTTATATTAATCCCAGCTTCAAGAACGTTACAAGTTATGGATACGACAAGGTAGAATGGATTTACTACGAGCAACTCAAAATTCGAATAAAATTCGAAAAGTGTATCTAGATTAGGCCATTATTTAATGTATACAGAAAGATGGGAAATACCTTTGTTCTTTAGGAAAATTACAATAAAAAGAAAGAATCAAAAGTAAAATGCCCTAAAAATCTCCAGATTATCTCCCAACAAAGAGTTTGGAGTCAGTTGATTGAGTAAACGATGGCGATGGATGATTACCGAAGTAATCAATCACTGCTCAGATCTGTGCAAAGACTGTCATAAACAGATAGGCAATAAAGCCACAGATGTTATAAATTTAACAGGAACGGTCTAAAAGCTTTAAGTACAACGCAAAATTTTAAAAGAAATTTACTTTATGTGTACTGTGAAATCATTGATTTAATATATATAAGAACTGTTACCATCTGATCAGTCTGCACATGCGAAAGACCTCCACTATGTTTCAAGATCAATTTAAAACCGAATGAGTTTGTATTTATCAGAACGCCTGGTTTATATCGAATACATTATATGAGGTATTAAATATAAAGTAGCAACTAAAAATTTTGAACCGATTCGCTGAATCCATGAATGTGATTATACATATATATTGTAAGGGCAAACAGTGAAAAGTTTCCCTTAAAATTTCGCTAATGCCAGCAGCAAAGACAATATAATTCGATTGACTTAGGATTTTAGCTATCTCCTTAATGATCGAATGGCCTTCTCAGATACAGCAACCTTTACCGATTTCAGAAAGATCAGAGTTTAAATGAATCAGTGGTGCATTGGATGACCTCGGAAAAGGACCAAGTAAGGAGTTTAATTAGAGTAAAATCTCCCTCCTATTATCTTATAAGAATATTTTATACCGCATGATAAAGTATCGCTTTAACTCTTAAGCATATTCCGAAATCCATCCTGATGAGAAGATTGAATTTTATCACTTCCTATATTATTACAAACTTATGGGTGTGTACCCATAAATATTAAACCCGTAAAATATTCTGTTTATTTGACCAATTTATAAGCGCCTACTTTAAGGCAGATGGCATGAGTTTTGAATAAATTAATCAAATATGACGGTACTCTTTGACGTTGACGCTAACGTACAAGCATAACTAACCCTACATTTAGGACCAATCATAAGTAAGATTTGCTCAGAAGAGAACATCCAGAATCAAATTTCTCCGGTCGATACGAGTTTTGAACAACTCTTCCAGTTAAAAAGAGCCCTTTTACGGACAACTTTAATAAAGTGCCTACATCTGTAAATGTTTATGGAGGTTTTCTTATGACTATAACTTATAACTTATAAATATTTAACTCACTTTAAATGGAAATAAAATGAGAGCCTTTCTTATATAAATATATCCTCTATATTGTTGCCGTTTGAGTTAGAACTTACAACAGTTTTGGAACGGAACACCAAGGGCTGATTGGATCAAAATGTATTGAACGAACCGTAATAACGAATCGAGAGAGTACATGGGAGATGGGAGGGGAGAGAAAAAGCCGGCAATTGACAACCGTGTATGTGCGTGTCCCCACCCTTCCTCGCCCTCACTGTGTACATGGTGTAAAAGGCTTTATATAGTCTTTATATAGGAGGGGCAGTATAAACAGATGGAATGGTTCCGGACATTGCCGCGGGAAAGCCGAACCCTTCCGACTCTCACTCAGGAATCACTTAATTAGCTTATTCCGATAATTAAAATAAACTACAAGGGTTATCCGCAAGGAGTTTGTGGTTACACTAGTGTCAACCACTTGAAGCATCACCATCAGGCCGAGATAGTCAGGAGATAGATGAAAATTTTGTTAACGCATAGGGATTCATCGTTCAACTTATGATCCTTATCCGTAGAACCTTAATACATACGCGCAATATAGCAAAAGTGAAGGTTAGTCCAAGCAAAATAAATTGGACCTATTACCAGTCAGTCAAGTATTATAGGTAATTTAAGCATAAACTAGCTAAAAGTCAATGCTACCTTCCAGAAGGCTTAGAACTTTTATGCTTCTAATATCATGTTATTATTCCTAGAATAACCATCCACTATAAGATGAGAATGACATGACCAACCTCTCTATCTAACTTACTGGTCATCTTATTCTGAACATTTGGATGTGGATTTGAATACCAAAACTAGCTGCGAATCTTCATATGATACTATGAAGCGCTTTTCAGATCAGGAATCCAGGGCCAAATCCTGAAGTTTGGACCTCTGGATTTCAGGTTGGATGCAACGAGATAAAGCTTCTGTCGTTGGAACATCTTGACCTATGCCTTATCCTCCTTCGATTGGATAAGCTGAATAGCCCCCTCAATAGTTCACAACTATCCTTTTCAAATATGCCACGGAAATGGTATATGATTAAGTAGTCCGGGAGTACTTCCCCAAATTAGCGATCAAATGATCAATAGAGGAAGCACTTTTACCTACCCATAAATTAATGGTAAAGGTCTAACTTATGATGCTATAAAACAGAGTATCATTAAACAAAAGGTAGCTACTGAAATTTAGGCCTATTCTGGGATCGAAAGTGCTATCGATTAAGGTTTGAATAAAGACGTTGGAAATTTTACAATGATAATTCCCAATAAAATTTAGGAAGACGTTTTCTAAAGCTCATCTTGGAATGAGAGTAGCATCATGGAGCCCCCCTGGTGAGAGAATGAAATTTTGTCCCTTTCTATATTAGCCAGACCTAATCAGTTTGCTCACTGGTTATGCTGATGAGAATCAAACTCATGATTAACGACGCGGCAAACGTGCACAGCGACCGATGCACCACCAACACACTTGAAAATTTTTATCAAACCATCGTAAGGGATTATAGGCTGTTCAGGCTAGGACTGTACATCAAAAGACCGGTGTGTCTTAAAGTTCTAGCAGAAAGTAGACTTCACTTTTGAACTGCTACAAAAGTCTCCCCAGTTCCCCTATCCTAACACTTCTTTTAAGTTGTCATGTAAAAATGAGAATCAGAAACAAAAGGTCAAGACATATCAATCATGCCATCAAAGCAGTCAGAGTTGATCTGCTGATTCTTGTCTTTAAATGCTTAAATCCCCAACTCAATGAAATTTGAACAAAACTAGTCCAGTATGATGTTGCCAACTTCAAGCAAGTGTTCGCATTTAAACTAAGGTGAAACAATCAACAAGGACATCCTGCCCTCTATTTCCTTTAGCTTTACGTCATATGAAAGACAGGAGTGATTGGAACGTCAAATATCAGAATCTCATCTTCAATATCAAAATTAACTAACCACGAATCATTTTAAAGGGTCTTTTGAAAAAGAAACAACATGTGCTCTTCTACACCTTGGAGTGATGCCCACGGACCAAATCACCCTACGCTTTCCAAAAAATAATCCTTATAGCTCTATATGCACTAGCATATAATGCAGTGTAATGCAAACTAGCTTCAGACATATATAGGTAATTTCATTTTTGAAGGAAAGTAATTGCTGGAAATTCAATTAAAAATTAAACAAACCGACCCTTAATATTTCTATGAAAAAGTAATTTTGGTACACCTTAGCAGTCATTTATTACAAGAAAAGTAAACAATGATTACTGCACTTGACATAACATTAAAAATAACTTTATTCTATGGATTACGTGGTCTCGTTCTACTTGACATGGATAAAGAAAATCACTTGCAACGGTGTAGAAAGCCACCCCGATTTGTTCGTTAAAGGTCAGGAGATTATATGCATAATATAATATAGAGGAATGCTAATCACATTCAATTTGCCCATGTCTTCACAACCGTCGTAAAGTGTGATAAAGTCACTCGTTATATTTGTGACAATATCTCAACTGATTAAGCTACTTCTTTTTTATATGTCTGTATATTAGTACAATTATACTCTTCTAACGAGCGAATCATAACTACGGTTGAGAGGAAATAGTTTGGAAAAAGGAAGGAAATTTGGTCAATGGGGATACCGTTTTTTACTTCCCCCACTTCCAGCTCAGAAGATTAAATACTACCGCTTTTATAAAATACCTTTTAAAAACACTAGTATCGAAGACGTTAACTTCAGGAATGCCATTTTGATGTGTTTCGTTTCAATCGCGGGAATCAATACTGTATTATTTTTGCCAATAGAGTCGAGCGAAGGCCTTCCTTGGGGTCTTGAGAGATTAATCTTTGTAGTTTCTTCGTTTAGGCTTTCCTACTAGTTCACATTGGTTTCTGATGATTCAAAATAGCCCGAGGGCTCTGTTCTTCCCATTGAAGTTTGGCCACGGGATTTCCTATTGAAGCCCGTTGAGCCAGCTTTTCACATTTCTCCTGATAATTTTTGTACGCTATCTGACGTGTTGATCCCAAGATACATCCAAGAGGCCCTCATTATCTTTATGAACCACCGGTTCACCTTTAAAACTATGGTAAACCGGATCCTTGAAAATATCCTTATTCTTGAGACTTATTTTGAGTGGACCTTAGAAGAACATCTATTCGTCCTAGGATTTATGGCTAGTACTTAAATACTGTAAACATTTCAGTCAATAGTATGAAACTCTAATGGTATACCACAACAGTATGATTTGCATCTCCAGTGCTGTCTATCTAACATCATTGTAAGAGAAAGTTTGTCAGAAATAGATCATTCATAACTCTAGATACGAGCATCCAAAGTGGGAAGTAGAGAAGGTACTGCATAAGATTATTCAGATATAAATGGCAAGTGTGAGTGTACTTAAAAAAATTCAATGTTCAGAAGTGAACTACAAAGGTCACAAAGCAAAAAAATATGTGACTTAGGAATTTCAAATTCATATTGCTAAATTAAGGCCCAAAAGTGCTCTGATTGGAATCCACTTAATTGGCCAGTGTTGCATTATTAACAGTGGCGAGTTTCTATTCCATTCATCGGTTGCACATCTGTAATTACAGATACTAAAATCTCATTTATTTTCCAAGGCGTTAGGAAAAAAAATATTACAACTTTTCATCATTTGGAACCATTTAAGAACAGGGGAAAAGGAATTTTATTAAGAGAAAGCGCCATGATTTAAGAGGGAGTATTTAGACAGTAGAAGTGAGTCAGAGAACCAGGAGAAATCTAACTCATCTGAGATCCAGGCCTCTTCTTTTAACCATCACTTCATACGAAAAAACTGAGTGGCAAGCTTTCGTCATTATTTTTCGCATTATTATAGTAGTACCCGTCTACTGGACAAACACATCTTTGGTTCAACTCGCCTTCATTTGCAAAGAGCAGATAATATCCAAGGTCCACGCACTTGATTTCACTTTGAAACACACCTTTTAGTTGGTGTTTCGTATTTGACAATGCGAGGAATAGAATTCTTCTTCCAAATTTCGTCTTCTTTCTTGCCGAACACCTATTTAGTATCCACCATTGATTCACGTTAAAGGTGTCTCAAAATACATTTAATTAACCCCCGATTATCAAGTTGTATTTAATAATTTCGTAAGCCAAAACAATAATATTGGAGCAAATCCATCCGGGACCCAAAATCAAAGAAGTCGTTTTCAAAATTCAATAAACAAAAAGTAACTAATTAAGCAATAACACCATTCAGAAAAAAAAGAATTTAGCTAGACGATAATTACCCAATTAACTAGAGCCACCTTTTCATAAAAACCAATAAGACGATCAGTTAAAGTACTTGAACTACAACAGCCAATTAAAATTTAGCAAAATTTCTTACGGAGGTCTTTAATCCAGACCTTATACGGAGTACGTAAGGTATCTGAGGGCGCTTATATTTGTCCAATTTAAACTAACTGGATAATAACTAACGCATTACTTATAATCGGAGATCTCATGGCAGATACTAATATAACTAATGAAATGAAAAGACACGCTGTGTAATAGTGTTAATGTAAAAGCGGAACCAAGAATTTAGAAATTGCAAGATTTCTAAAAGTCGCCATTTCCTTTGTTCGCAAAGTTAGAAAGAAGCCGCTGAGTGAAAACAATGGGGATGAATTGGCCGCCACGAGTAAAAGAAAAAAGCACTGTTAACGCTCTGCCGACTCACCCAGAACACCTGAGTTTGTCAGAAGAGCACATGCCATGGCATGATGGACGAAAATCTTGAGAAGTCAGTGCGCAACATCTTGCCAAAGATCAAGTACCTGAAGGAACAACAATATATGAGAAGTGTTCTTTATCGAAATCTAGGACATAAGTCATACGCTCTTAGGCGAAATCCGTTTATTTCGACAAAAATAACTGAAGTGAATCATTAAATTCGTGCAAAACGACTCTTCGGCAAATCGAAGCACCACACCAAGCTTCTGGCCTCCTAACTACTCACTAGATCTCATTCCTTCCGATTATTACACGATCGAAAAGTTAATAGGCATCCCCATAACACTAAATTTTTCTCTCTGATGGAAGTAATAGGTCGAACAATGGAGGATATAAATAAACTCCACCTTATCTGATCAAAGCTTGCAGTCAGTCGCTTTTGGACTCGAATTGAGTCATTGATAGAAGCTGGAGGAGGTTATATAAAACCTAGGCTAATATCGTTGATCTGTTTTTTTTGACAGGAAATTGTAAATTTCAGTCATTAACAGTTTCATTTTCTGTTTTTCTGAAGTGCGTAAGGTACCCTCAGATGCCTTACGCACTCTGCATATACGTGGCTGTAAGATTATAAACTTTTAGACACTATGTAGCAGGTATTATAATGAAATTTAAATACAAAATGAAACAAATACGGTTTGTCAAATTTTTACAAACTCTACAGGATAAAGAGCCAAACCAGAACAATCCACAAGGTGTTAAAAAGGTTTCACCATAAAATGAATATCCAAGCTTTCTAGGAATAGAAAAGTCGTTGTAAAAGTGTAAGCTATATTAAGAAAAAATTTGTTGCAGTGCAGCAAATTCCTGAGTGGATTATGAATGACAAAAAACACTTTACTGCGCATTCGAGAAACGTTCTGAAACATCCTTCCAGTTAATGATAGCCCAGATTGCCTTCACATAGTCAGGCCGCTGATTTTTGTACTGCAAGTAGTAGGCATGCTCCCAAACATCGATTCCGAGGAGCGGTTTAAGACCTAAAGGAGAAAAAAAAGATGGCTGTCTCTGCATAAAGAAAAAAATCGAAGGGAGCGCGTGACTTACCAGTTGTGCCTTCCAGAGGATCTTGATTAGGACAAGCGACAATACGCAGCTTACCAGATCCTGGTTCTAGTCCCAACCATCCCCAACCAGAGCCTTGAACGGAAACTGCAATATTTGTCATCTTCTCTTTGAAAGTCTCAAAGCAACCAAAGTCGCGTTTGATGGCTTCCGCTAGAGGACCTTCTGGCTCACCACCTCCGTTGGGTGATAAATTGTTCCAGAAAATGCTGTGATTGATATGACCACCACCGTTGAAACGAAGAGCTGGCTAAAAAGATAAAAATAACGGCGAAAACCACTGAATCAAAGAATGAGATTGGAATACATGAATCACTCGAATACCTGAAGCGAAATCATTTTCGTAACATCATTCTTTTGTACAGCCTCAGCTAACTGTTCTTCGGCGATATTTAAATTATTAACATACCCGGCATGATGTTTTTGGTAGTGACATTTCATAATATCAGCCGAGATAACGGGCTCAAGCGCCCCAAAATCATAAGGAAGATCTGGGAGTGTGTGTTTTTGCGCAGCTAGAACGCCAGCACTCTTGAATACTGGGAAAATACGGCGAAAACCTGATACAGCGGTAAGCATAGTTAATATTGCGTCTTAAATCAGGCTCGTACAATACAGGAGATGTACATGACCTTTCATAAACAGGAAAACAAACACCAAAATAAAATATACGAATACATTTTCTCACTATTTCTTTTTTCACTGATAAAGAGGAAAATAAAAATATTGTATTTATGCTGATTACTTGTATGAAAAATAGCCTATGTACATTTAAGAGTAGGCGTAAATTCTACTTTTCTGTTTATGTTCAAATATTAATAATAGGTAAGGATGTTTTATCATCAATAAACGTAGCACAAACTAATGGTCAGTTTTGAATGTAACTTCTGGAATAGCTATGTGTAATTTATTTTGTAAAATGACCGAATTTTTCGTTTTTCGGGATATGCTAATTAAAGCTTAAAGGGTGAATGTAGAATTAGAAAATCATTCCGTAGTAAACCTTCAGCTGTGGATATAAATTGTATTTTCCTTTGAAAGACGAATATTAGCATATTTTACAGAATTTCAATAACTTTAATAACCTTGAGATATATTTATTCGCATATGCAACATTCTCTAGAAAGCGGATTCAAAAGTCTGCACTGTCCAGATATTCAGATAGTGGTTTTCATACTACCTGACTTTGTGCAGGCGAAAAAGACAAAAAGAAAAATTATTTTACTCGGTCTTCTCATTATTATCGATTTTCCGCTTGTTTCCTCACTTCCCATTTTTTATAATCATTCTTCTTACTCTAATTTTCACCCATTTCTTAATTTTGCCTGTTTCTGAGTGGCTTATTCTAACTACGATTCTTTATTTTGGAATACCTGTTATTCTCCGTTAACCACTACGAAAATCACTACTTCTGTGAGAGGATGTCAATCCAAATATAGTCGGGCTTGTAAAGTAGCTTTACTTTATACGCCACAGTTCAAAATAGTTTCAAGACTTCGATTGAATATATAATCCTCATGTGCTGTAATAAAATTAACATTTCATACTTCTTGGAAGCAAGTGCCGTTTATTTGGTAAAATCTTAAATTGTTTCGCAAAGGAAAAGCTAATTCTTGCACAAATATAAATTCCATCCAACAATTTTAGGATAAAATTCACTGTAAGGGAAGGAAACAAGTTTTTCATTTGAAATCTAAGATCACTTAATTGTAGTATCAGAAGTGTACTGAGCATAAGAAATTAAGTTTAGTAAAAATTGAAAAATCCGCTAGATCCCATGTTTGAAATAATTATATGGCATGCGACACTTCACAGCACTTTAAATAACTGTTTCAATATTGCTTTATTATCCCATATCTATGAAGTTGGATGTTGAAAATTCTATACTTTGAAGGTCAAAGTATTTGTTGAAGTATAATTATAATTTTATCGATTCATAGCGAATGGATATTTTATGGGCTCCATTTAGTTTGAGATCAGCAATTTTCCAAATCTAATTGTATTTTTATACAAAATGGAAGTTAATAAATGTTTACAGTCCATATACACTATAATTTCTAGTAAATTATGGTTGGCTCAGCCATTTACACAGAATAAAAGTGCTATAGCCAGCAGATGTCTATCAACACCTGGCGATTAGAAATGATTGACTGGCGATAAGATCCCCACTATAGCGTCCACAGGTGGTCTCGCTGTGTTTGCGTGTTTGCACATAGATACCTAAACGGGTGTCTATCATCATGCTGAGACTCCAACAACGAGACATGATTTGCGTCTAACGGAAAAATATTTTGTGTGTAAACCTAATTTACTTACGAATAAATTGGGGTGGCTTGCCTACCACCTCTGAACTGGTCTGGCTACATGAGTGGCTTGACTTTGTTGGAGTTGGATAACAACCAACGGTTTGCAGCTAACAACCAATTCGTAGCTGTTTGAGTAAGAGCTAACAACAATTATGAAGCAGAACACCAAGAACTTAATCCATCTACTCAAGCGGTGTGATTTCGATAGACCTCATTACGTTAGTATAAAAAGTCATGCACCAGTTTTATTCTTGTTATCAATAACCAATGCCCTAATTCAAGGAGATAAACAACAAACAACAACAGTACATTTTTCCTGGTGGCTAAAAATAATACCATCCGTTGTCACATATGAAAAGTTCCATGTGAGTGTCTCAACCTCAATTCAAAGGCAAGATTTTGTGGCCAGTTATTATAATCTTTCTAAAATAAATTGGAGACATGCATCAGATTTAATTAATAATAGCCAATGGACTTCGGTTGTTTCTATGCAATAAATTGTGCCATCTATGGCAAATAGTGAAGATGAATAAAGATGGTTGCATTTTGAATTTCATTACCACCAGCATCATCTAGTTAAACCTTATACATTTTCTTCCGATTTTTTACTTGGCGGTAAACTATTATTATGAATTTTTGCTAAGGGTTCTTTAATGTTAGCTTATTTATAAAAGAACAGGTACTACAGCTGTGGCAGAGAATCTATTCTTTATGGATTAACAAAATTAAACTGTCAGCTAACAATTTGTTACGGAACTAAGTTTTACCTGAAACAGTAAACCGGTGATATTGTAGATTCTGTTTCTGTCGTTTTGCTGCAACTAAAGGTGGATAAGTGAGGTTTGTGAGAAAAAGTAATTCCAAGAATTTGTGTGATTTCTGCAGAAATCTGCATAGTTAATGTGAATATTATAGGGAAAGGGACTTTAGTATTCGGAGAAAATTAAAATGCAGGTAAAATCAAAATATGCTTTTTAAATCTAACATTGGTGAAAATTCAAGTAAATTTCTTTAGAAGCATTGTTGCATTATGAAGGCTATTGAAAGTACAATGTACCAGATTAATCAAAAAATATAAAGGACATGTCAAATAAAACAATATTTGAAATAATATCGTTGTGTACTGGTGGCGTAGGGGTTAACGTGCTCGTCAGCTAAGTCAGTGATCACGCGTTGGCAACCCATTGGTTTGGTTCATTGGTTCACACTCAATGAACTGAGTGGCCAACCGTGCTATTTAAGTCTGAATTTTAAAGAGGGTGACAGAATTCGAGTTCCTCATCAAGAAGACTTTAGTATGCTGCCCTCTACCAAAGATGAGCTTCAGAAAATGCTTCTGTAAATAGATATGGCACTTAAACACTTATTAATCGAAGTTCCGTGGCAGTCAGTCATGTAAAAATTAATAAATCTATAAATTTTTATTGAATTTAACTCAAAAAAGATGAATTAAATGTATAGTTATAAAGTGAATATCTTTTGATCACACTATTGGATTGAGAATTGTATGTGAAATATCTTTCGACATACCACATTGTTTGCGTTTTCGCTGTTGCATTTCTGTGAGCAGAAGTTTTTATGACAATTGAGTTTATATAATTTTTGTTGTTGGTCAAGTTGTGGTTGCATAATTATTTATATGAAACCGTCTTAGCAACATATATTTTCAGGTTTGATTGTTATTATTTATTTTAAATTCACTTTTCTTGTAGATGTAAGTTATTTACTCTGTCGGTAATGATTTTGAATCATAAGAAATTCATATCGCGCGACTGTACAACATTACTTTAGGCCTTGCTTATTTTAGGGTTTCCGTGTTTCACTATTTATAGTTGTTCATTCTTGTTTGAATGATTTTGATGTATTTCTTAATGAGATCACGAATAATATATAATAGAATTTCAGGTGAAAATGGAGAAGCTAGACATAATTTCCTTCGATCATATATCTGCTGATCCCACATTTTCCAAAAATCCCTTTGTTCATTCTATTCACATCTCCCGTCTCCGCCGTATCCAACTCTATCTCTTCGCTGTTTTCGTATTTCCTTTACGTCTCTTTTTCGTGCTTTTATTCTTTTTTCTCACTTTACTTGTTGGTGAAATTGCAACTCGAGGAGTGGATTATTCTAAACCATTCTGCCATTTGCGACAGCGCTTTCTGCTACCCATTTTCATATTCTGTGGTCGTGCACTGTTCTTCTCCGGTGGCTTCATTTGGATTGGTCAGTATGGTCGTCGAGCAAGTTGCTTTGAGGCACCCATCCTCGTACTAGCTCCACACTCCTCTTTCTACGACGCACTCGTCTTTCTTGCCCTTGGAATGCCCTCCGTTGTGGGAAAAGTTGAGACCGCTGCGTCACCAATTGGATCGTTTATCAAGATGACTCAACCTATTTTAGTAAATAGGGAGGATCCGACTTCTAGACAAAATACACTAGCGGAAATTAAAAGACGAACACAGTCTGTTCCTGAGTGGCCGCAAATTTTGATATTCCCTGAAGGCACCTGTACCAATCGATCGTGTCTGATCAACTATAAGCAAGGTATTATTATTGAAATCAAAATTTTGTTTTACTATTCTGTAGGAGCGTTCACAGTCGGATGTCCTGTTCAACCGGTAATTCTACGATGGGGCTACGGCATAGTAAGTTTTTGAAATAAAAGTGATGACTCATAACTATTTCATGATTAGAGATCCATCAGTCTTTTGTTGTAGGTAACGCCATTGTCATATAGTTTCATTCTTTCCCACTTTCAGTTTACCGTACTTTTTACTGATTAAGTAGCCCTGAGTTGAATGGTATTTATTATTCTATTTTTCTAATTTACATTCTGACTTGTCTAATCAGTTAATGCAGTTTCGATGCCTCCGTGAGAGCCATTTGTTTATCTTACATTTCCTATATTTACGCTACATGTGATAAGTTTCAGGTGTTGAAAAAATCATCCGTTTCTTGTGTAATGGCGGAGTTATTGCCCGTTTCTCAAAATCATGTTTTCTCGTTAAAATTATATAGGGTTGCAGAACATTTCAGCTCTCTAATTCCGATACACTCCCATCACATAACCTAAATATGAAAGTATTCACACCGTTCCATATCATGCTAATGAAATTTTCTAACTTATTTAAACAGTGGTATTGTTGTCTCCTCAAAGTAGTATAGATAGAAAAGTTACGTAGATATTAACGTGAAGAGCTGCCTCTTTCCACTACTGCTCATTTCTGTAATCTTGAGTTGGTCGAGTACAATGGAATCTAAACAAACTTTAGTTTTCTTTGAAATTTCGTGGATTGAATGTGTGGCCATCACTGAATTTTCTTTTTGTAATACTTTCGGAATTTATTTAAATAATATTTCAATATTTTTATTGCTTTATAATCCGTATTAAAAGGCTTTTCCTTTGAAATCGAACATATATAACACGTTAGGGCTCATGAGATCAATACTTTTCGGTGCACCTCCGGCGACGTGAATGGCAGACCACAATGAATAATTCTGGTCAACTGGAGGAGTGGCAGGGTGTGAGTTTCTCATGAATGGCTCTACTCTTAAGTCAGGTGTTAATACTTTTCTTAACGGGTTTGGGAATACATTTTTCCCTCGAAATGCTGTGACCTTGACCCGCTGATTACTAAAACGGAATACTCCGCAATTCCACCGAATCCTGGAAAATTCAGTTTTTAGATATTGTTGTCGTCGTATATTGTTTTTTGGAATATATTTAAAGTGCATTAAATGTTTGACATCACGTCAATTTTATGTATTTTTCAATAGTTTTGTTTACGTTTGTGAGGGCTAAATACTAACGTATTCATTTGTTAATCAAGCACTCTATTGATTTATTGTTTTCTAAAATAACAGTCCAATGTGCACGTTGACTAAGTAGGAGTATTTTGATCAATGACACTGGCTAGTATTAGTTAAGAAGTGAGTTTCTTAGATGAAAAGACTAAGTCGCTTGCTGCTGCTAACAAGGTACTCACTGCATTAAGCTGTTAACCGGGTTAACCTGAGATGGTTAAACTCTCATCTCAGGGACGCCAAATTACCAGCCTCAATCATCCAGTTTGAAGTCGGAAGAGAGAGTGAATACGTTTACTCTGTAGATACAAATGGGTTGTTTGACATAGTCTCGACAAAGCTTATTAATAGAATGGAAATTTTCGAGTACGTACCCTGTATACTCTTTATTTCAAACTGTTCGAGACATGATAGTCAGAAGGGTATCCGATAACATATTGAGGCTCTATTATACTGCAAGAAGACTGATCTTAGAATTACGCTCTCGCTGAGGTATGACATGTAAAGAGCTAGCTTTGCGAATTCCTCTGCAAAATGTATGTTAATATTTGATGAAAGAAAAGTAATACTCTTGCACTGTCGGCTGAACCATTCTTCCTCGGGCGCATTGATCAACATGAACTTACAATGTCCAATATATATGTACATGTACATATACATAATATTCTAATATTGAATAAGGTGGCATTTTCAGCTACCAGCTACTTATCCCTTAACGCGATGGTATTAAATCAATCCGATTTAGTGCTGTGTTCTTTTATTGATATTTTCATTTATTTTGGTTTATCGTCTAGGATAGCATTACATGGACATGGGACGGACCTGGAGTGTAGGTTCAACCATTCCTCTATTTATTTCGTCTGGTTTTATTGTCGTTAATAGGAGTTTACATTTGTTCCTATTATAGGCTTGAACTTCTCTTTCTTACGGCCTTGCAACCCTATACGACCTTGGAAATTGAGGTAAGCATAAATCATCATCCGATTATTTCCATCGTCCTTAACATTATCGTTGATTAAATGTGTCGGTCAGCACAAATGTAAATCCTTTTTAATGACATATTTGGATCATTTAATATTCAAAGCAAATCATTCCTTCGTTCAATCTCTTCATTATTTTTTTTCGGGCAGCAAGTTTCTTTTGGTATTAGTAACTGTTTGCAACTTAAATTCAATATCTACTAAGTGATGGAATTAGCCGACTACATTGCTAGATATTACACCAAATACCTAAGTTAAGAGTAAGTAAGTCTGTTTACTGGATACAATAGTGAGATCGCATAAGACGTTTGTAGTGGAAGTTTTTGTGATGGCCAATTAAGGCAATATAGAATGAAAGGACATAAAGGTGAAGAAATAAAGGTCAACCAAGAAAGGTTCAAGAGTGAATGGAAGGGATTATCTTGCTTCAATGGCGGCAGCGTAGGACTGTGGATCGCGCGCATTTAATGTTTTACCTTCTCGTTGGCCACCGTTTTTCCATGTTTATCAATGTCCTGAGGAGTGCTTAGTCTATTTCCCATTCTGCCTTAGCAAAATGCTTGATAATGGGGTGATGCCGTGAGAGAGGTCTTTCTGAGGAGGAGTGTCAAGCAAGTTGGGTCTCTTCTATTTTCGATGACGTCATTAAGGTGAAGAATGACCTGTATGAGAGTAATCATCCAGGTGCTGGCACTCTGATATCTGCGTCTCTCATGATCTTGCCATTGTGGTATAAATGTGCCATTGATTGTCCACCAGGTTATGTTTTTTGCTTTACCTTCAGTTTCTCCCCGTATATACTCCCAATGAAGCAGAAAAAGATGATCCTCAACTCTACGCGAAAAATGTTCGAGCTGTAATGGCAAAGTAAGTTGATCTAATCGTAGATTATCTTTATTCACATTGAAGATTATTAAATACCCTATTTTAATATATTGTTTTGTGTGATATATCATTGAGAAGAGGGTACATAAAAACGCTCCTCATAATGAAGGGAAAAGTTAAGTTCGAACACCATAGATGTCTGAGAAGTCATCTCCTTATATAATGACTTAACGATTAAGGAATTTTCTACAAGCGTATTTAATGGGCACTGTCTTTCACGTTCAGTCTATTTTGTGTGTCCATATGAAGATTACCAAATTTGTATATTGGTACTCCTAGAACGCAGGCTGAGCCAGAGGATTGTAGCCAATTTGATCGCTTCCTCCCACTCATTGTAGTCTTTATGATTCTTCGTACTTATTTCCATCTTTCGTACATTTGATGGACTTCATGTCCTTTCAAATTAACTTATAGAATATTCCTTAAATTCTTACATAGCCGGAGTTGATGGTTTCTAATTCATCTCTTTATACCTATCGTTCTGAAGTATTATAAATAGTTTCTCAATCAGTGTAACATTCATATATCATCTCTCAATCCCCAAAGTGTGTTTCAATGTACTTTCTTGCAATTTCTTGATTAATCTGAGTTCTCATTTTACTACAGTTATTTCATCGTTTTTTTGTCGTACTATGTACACAATGAACCTTTTTATCGAAATTGTATCGTTATATTAATTTGTCTTAGCCTCTTAATAAGTATTTCTGCTTTTGAGTAGACTATCATGTGATGTAAATAAGATGAATTTTATCTGATGAGAAACTGTATTTTGTACTAATTCTCTATTAGTATTAACTAGAATATAATCTTGTACACTGATACACTTCAAAGTATCTTGACACTTACGATGCATGTTCATCAAATTAATTAGTTACGATTCGCATCAAAAAGCATGAATTGAACTAGGGGAAGTTTACACTGCAGTGTTGCATCTGTTGAGGGGAGTTAAATTCTTTTGCTTATTTTAAGTATTGAGTGCCCTTAAGGTTTTACCATTTTGCTCCTAAGGTAGTGGTTTGAGAATTTTAAGAGCTTTAAAGACTGCAGTGGAACATTACTAAATATAGGTTTTTAAAAATTCTATCGACCACACATATTGGCTCTGCTCTATTTGTCTGCTGATGATTTTTTATTGGTTGTTCCTCACGCGAACAAATGGAGTAAAACAGTCAAATTCACTTAGCGTATCACAATTTTGCCTCTTTATCACAATCGCCTTGTCGCTCCCTCTGTGCTGATGCTCATTTCCTTTCTATTCCAAGTTTCAATTCTTTTCTCTTCTCTTTCATTTTTTGCTTGTGCACAATACGCCCGTGGTTCTGTTTAACCCCTGATCTTTTGGGAAGAGCTGTAGTTTTTAGAAAGATCAGTATTTCTCAGAAGGATGTCTAACCTGATTAGGTCAGGCTGCTTGAGTTAATACTTACGGAATTTGTGCTACTTTAGTTTCTCCAGTCCGAAGGTTTAATTTCATTTGTATTTTCGGTCTTGCTTATTTCAAAATCAATTCTAATTCGGGGGATTAAAGAAAATTGGTCGCTTCTTCACTTTGGGTTCAAACCCTATTTAATGGAATTTAGATAGATGGGAAGGCAAGTTTCTTAATGAAGAAATGCATCATCACGTGACTCATTTTGTCTTGCAAAGTTCTCATCTCAGCTGTCAATTGAACAAAAAACATTGATAACTATTAGAATGTGATAATATTTGACCATGTCGATAAATCTGATATCATTGTTTTTGATTTTACGAGGCCTATCGGCTTTTTATATGCACAACGCGTCTTGATTATTCTAGGGCAGAATAACATAGTATGCAGTAACAATCTCTTGTTTAGTTGCTGAGCTTTCATTCCTTAAATGATCATATTGATTAGTCGTATGCGTCAATTAGATTTGGCTCCTGAGTCCCGAAAATTGGGGTTGGAGTTGAAAATAAAACTCGTCGATTTGGTTTACGTGATTGTTTATTCAGTATTTCTGCTATTACAAAGAAAATCGGTCGTTAATCTTATTGGTTTTCGTTGTTCATTTAATACACAGATTTGTATGGCCCATTTCAATTCCCTACGGATTCTCATATTTGAGAAAAAAATGTTCGCATTTCATTCAAATTCCAAAAAAAGCTTATAATATTTAACGCCAATAGTAAAAGATTTTCCTATATTTCTAGGATACGCATCTTTTTCGAGTTTCTGTCCTTAGTGCAGCGCCATTTTGACCGTTCTTTTTACTTCTTAGGGCAGCGAATCTTCCAACCACAGAGCTCAGTTTCGATGACTGTCATCGCATACGAAAAGCAGTGCAATTCAACATCCCTATGGCTTGTCATATCAACGAGTATGGAAGACTCACAAAGTACCTGTAAGTGTCGAATTGACTTGGAGTTGATCTTTGTTTCTTGCTAATGAATCGCTTTTAAGTTATGTCATTTTGATTTCAAAGAATAGCCGTTCGGTGTATTATTCCCTAGATCGTCACATGCCAAGTCATTACATCTGGAAATCTTAGTCTTAGTGTCCATACCTATAACGTAGATTGAGTGTTTCAGCATAATTTAATTACTAAATTTCTATGTATATCTTTACTGCCTTGGGATTATGTGACTATCTGTAAGTCGTAATAGCTTAATGCATGGGAATGTCATTAAAAGCAAGAGAATACATTTGATCATCGTCGTCTTCGACATGTGTGGGTTGAACTGTAATGTTCCAAACAAACTTCTACTGAAAAACTGTATGTCGGTTTTACTGGCAACCTTGCAGGCAAACATCATCACACGGAATATTTACTATAATAAGGGTGAAGAGTGGAATAATACTATTGAGCTCAACTGTATTTCTCTTGCTGCTAGGGACAGGTAGCCATTGTCTCCTCTCCTGCTTCCTATTTCTATTAACCTTTGTGCTCTTTCATTCTATTTTCTTGGTTATAATCGGAATCGTATTCAAGTTACCGAATCCAGAACCAAATGTATTGATTTTCGTGGATAAGAGGTATGCGGAGATATTCTGTGCTTGATATCTAGAGAATAGGTCTTGACAGAAGGAAAGAACGAAGCGGTGATTGCCTGATCTTCAACAATCAATTGATCGAAATAATCAGCATTTATTATGGAATATCTTATGGACAAGACAAGATGGAAGCAAGGGACGTACAGGTCTATGAGGGACACTAAATTCTACATGGGTTAGGAGAGCATCTGTCTTGCCACAATGGCTACTTCCTGAATCAGTGTGAGATTTTAGTTTATCTAGGATCCTAGCTTCTCACCGCTAATTTTAGACTGTGTGCTGGCGCGTATTTTTCTATTGACCGGCTAGCTTGGCCCACTTCCAATACCTCAGTAGCAAAACGTTTGACTTTTAGTATGAATATCCGGTCTTTACTACTTATAGTGTTTCTTAATTTAATGCTTTTGAAGCATCCGGGGTAATGGTAGATGTATCCTTGTCGCAGTAACTACACTGTGGTGTTTAAATTGGTTTACCCTACTGTAAACCACAAGCTCCCTGCGGATAAGCCTCGTATGTCCTCGAGTGGTTTATTTTAATTTTCGGAATAAGCTAATTAAGTGATCCTTGCAAGGGCTCAGTTTCCCCATTGCGATGTCCGGAACCACTTCTTCTGTTCACGCTATTTCCCCTTTTCTATAATTAGAAGTACACCTGCACTCATGCCCTCACACGTTCATGCCCTAGTGACCCATATAAACTGCTTTTCAATACCCACACTCACACACCCGCAGACACGTTTGTCAGGCGTACTCCTCCCCTGCCTTCTAATCGCTTTCGTTCCTCATTTCTCTTTTACCCTCTTAAATCCTTTGCTAGGGTATGCTCAATACATTTTGGTTTAATTAACTCAATGTTCTGCTCCATAAGTGTTGTTTGCCCTTACTCGATCAGCCACGATTTGGTGATTGTTGTTGCCAACCCTAAGTCGTTACTCAAACTTCAACATATCTGTTAATTTTTAAGGGGCTTATGTATTCGAAAAGTTTGTAGCATTCTACCATATTTGCTCATAACTCTCCTTTGTTCTAATTGTCAATTGATGATTGTTATTGTTTGCTCATCGCACAAAGAAAGCAACATCAGCCAATTCTCTCGTTGCACTCTAGATTTTTTTGTGTCATCTCCGCTACGTTAAGACTAAGCTGCTGAGTATCATGTGAGATCATTTTGCTTTCTCTAACCATTTAAAGGTATCAGGCAGGAATACTATGTTGTGAGAAATTTTTAAAATTCTCTCCCTTTGAAAGAATAACATTTTTATTAATCATGGCTGCTATATTATCCTCGTATTAGTGGTCCGTTTGCATATTTCCAGGTCATAATTAAAGTCGGTAGTCTCTGATTGTCATGCCTTTTCAATTCTACACTCATTAATATTCCAGTGTCTTTTTCAGATTCAGAGAACCACGTCCTGAGGGTCATTTCTCATCCGCGAATGTATCTCACGTCTCCGATAGAATCCTCTCCATGGCAAATGCTGCTCGTGAATGGTATAGCGCGTTAAATTGCGAGCCACTGAAACCCTCAAAACTGGCTCAAATCTTTCTTTATCCGAGTGGAGAAATCTCCAGCGATGTATTGGTGACCCAAGTTGCTGTATTGAAGAAAGTTGTGGATACCCTACCAAAGGTATGAATGCATTCTGATTATAGATAACATTTTGTCAGTAATGCAAAGCTAGTAGTCATGATTGTAATATAGCTCCGACTGTAATTAGTTCCTAACCATTAAAATTCATGAGAGGAAATATAGATAAGTTTTAGAGTGAGTGCTTGGTGTACTTACGTATCGCCATAAATTTAGTAGTAATTGTTCATTCGTCATGTCTAGACTAATAGTATGGATGTTGAGCACAAAACGTACCTGCATAGCGCTTATTAGGGCATGCAGACCACTATGCGAAATGTGATTTACCAATCTCGAGACTTTGAGTCATGCTTTTGATACGCATCATTTCATTTTTTTCGTCGAGCCATCTACACATATTTTTCATGAAATGAGTGCTTTATTGTGATTGGTTCTTCAGAGTTAATGTGCAATTCTATTTCACATCACTTGGACCCTATATTTACATAATCTCTTCTAAAGAATTGTGCATTATAAATTCTCGATAACTGTATTCGCGAATACTATTTGAGGAGAAATACTTTGAAAAAGACTTTCTATTTCCGATTCAATGAAAACTCGCCATAAACAGTGCAGGTAGTACTTATTGTAGATCAAATGTGTATGATCTTTCATCTTTTTCCCTCATCGAACGGACAAAAATGTCTCCTTTTCCAGACATTTTTGCTTATATTTCTACTTCGATACGTACTGGCGGTACTGGACTATATCTTACTTCTTCAAGAGTTGATATACGTCAGTGGGCCTTAAAAACTCAGGCTTTCGATTGCCGTTTATGGAAACCGACTGTATTCTTAAACATTAGTGCATTTTTATCTGCGCATATTCCCGAATCTGGCAATACCCTAATTTTGAATCAATGAAAAACTCCACCATGTCCCAAATGGTCGTGGAGGTCAACTGTCTATTCACGTAATTTTAACCTATCAATAATCGATAAAGACCGTTCGTGTACAGATGTCTGATTTCTTTAGGTTTTTCTGTAATTAATTGGACGGTTTCTTCCATTAACAGTCACCAAATGGTCAACCGGATATCAGAATCTTGGTGGTTCATTTGAGTTTCCTCATGTTCTCGTCCTCACCCTCAGTTGCTATGCAACTGGCATTTCAGGTATGCATTATTTATATATTTTATATCGTTATTTTTAAATGTTCCTCTAAGATTGTCTTTCGAAGTAAAGCTCATTTGTGTATTCACAGAGCACTGGTATTTGTATCCGTTTGGACTTATTTTCTAAAGATTGACTGTTTGGGAGTAGTTGTTGCGGCTAGATATTATTTCTTGTCAGGGGTTAATGGCTGCTGATTAACTTCTAGTTATTGTATACACTTGACTAAAATTCATCGATGTATATCCAGCAGGTTAACTATTATCAAGAGGTTTTATCAACTTATCCTCAACAAAGCTGTACATGCTACTGATAATTTAGATTTTGATTTAGGTATCAAATCAATAACGCGATCTGAGAACGCTCAAATGAGATTAAAATGTGGATGCTACTGAGTTATTTGGGCTAACTGAGAAGTAGTATTTATCTGAAATCAAATTATTTCTGATTATTAGCTAGTTTTTTAATAAAAGCGGAATATAGTAAAAACTGGAATATTATGAGATTTTATTGAAGATTTAAAAATATCACTGGACTGAGAACATTTTTCGCCTCAAACGGCTCTCAAGCTGTTAAAAGTGGCATGCACCCGCATATTGATAGGGCTATGGACGGCTTAAAGACCACTTGTAAAAATAGCTTTTCCCGAGACACAAGTAAACTCTCCGGATTTCACCCTCCTAATGAACTTTCTATCAGAGTCACTTTATACAATACTTTTAAATCTATCCCATTTCTATTGCTTTGACGAGAACTTGGAGCTATTCCCCAGAATAAAAGTGATCAAATCTAAGTTTCTTTGGTATGGTAAAATTTCAAAAAGAAATTTGATTGTATTTTGCAAATTAAAATCTCATGAAGAGCTCTTAAATTAGCCTTTTCACCATTGTGTTCTAAAGCTAACAAACATACCATTGATTTTACATTTGTTTAACTGTCAAATTTATGAATTATTTGCGTAGGCGTCCCGAAGTTTACTCTTCTGATCAGCGGTTTGTCATTAATTTGAATGTAAAAGTTGTGGGCTTCGCTGATTTAACATATATGCCATTTTTAACCTTGCTTATATGTTTCAATGCTGCTGTTCTAGATGGTTAATGCGTTAATGCTATTGAAACCGCCGCTGCTGCTTCTAGAGCGTTAGCTAATTGTTTTCTGCTTAATGTGGATAGGCTTTTGAAGAGATACCGACAGAGGAAAGTATCAATGGAAACTCAGGAGATGATGCTACTGAGACGTTTACCTCCCGAGTGATATCTCCGGCCGATGCTGTTCGGATTCTAACCGCTGCATATCATATTTCACCTGGAGATGCTGCTGCTTTGCTTCCGAGCAGTACAGTGATGGGTACTGGTGATTCCGAAACAATTACGCCTAGTAAGTTGAAGTGACGTTTCATTTACCTGTTAGATAAAACTTACTTTTCCAGTCTGTTCTCGTGTAAAATAGGACACCTGTCAAGTTGTAAGAAAGACGGTAATTGTTAAAGTTGCAGTTGTTTGGAGGGAATCGGTGCTCCGAAACAATTTTGACTTAGTTCTACTTTGAGTTCCTTTTCTTTAAGCGTTATTACCTGGCTGATTTATTATCTTTTAATATACACACTTCCTTTAAATTCTGCTCCTGGTAATAAGGAGTTTTCTTTAGACCATGTGAGGACTACGGTACTATTTCATTGTCTGTACTTACCTCTTAAATGAACAAGTTTCATAGTTTATGCTTTAAAATTTTTAATGTTCGATGTGATATCTCCCTTTTATTTGTCTTTCGAATTTTCAATTAAGAGTGGAGCATTTTTTTATAAGGAGAACTGTAAGTATCATTAACGTGTTCTGCTTGCGAATTACCTGAGTTATGGTATATCAATTCGTGGAAATAATTTATCAACGTAAGAGTTGGAAGGTAGTTTGCTTCCATGTAAACAAAATGACCTACTGTGGATTTTCAAGCGGATTAAAGGGAATTCCATCCTGGAGTCTTTGTAATGAGAAGCTCGCGTTCTGACAAATCTTCCTGAAACGTGTAATATTATATGGCTACATAACTATTGATGTAATATCAGTTCAGACTAATGGCTGCTGCAATCGTGTCTTGTTTATAGTTTAAAAGTTTTTAGGCTAGTGAACTTTGTAGTGTCTTTTGCCTCTGCAGCCTACCTCGCACAGGCCTTGAGCAAACACCATCCAAAACTCGTAGCCAGCTATGAGGACTACAAGAGTGAATTGAATCGCCTTCGTGGTCAACCAGATCGTTGTTTCTCTGAAGTGTCTTCCTCTTCCAATTCTATCTGCTCACTCTACAGCCTTGAGAACAACGAGGAGATCAGCACCGTCCAACTCGGTCGTAAACGAGATGCCTCAAATGCCTCCTCGACTGACTCTTTTGAGGAGAAAAATCCCCTTGAAAATGACCTTAGAAAACGTCAAGTTGATAATGTGGCGTCTCTGTGAAAGTGTGGCAGATTCCACCCCATTCTTTATTCACTTTGGTCTTCCTTTTTATCTTCTATCTACACATTTTTATTGTTATTACGTATATTCTGTCTGTGTAGCATATTTACGTACCTATCTGCATCTTCACTCTTCCTCTATATATGTCTGTACGGTTGTTTTTGCGCTTAAATGAATAAACATATATAATAGCAACATTCAAGATATTGGCTTCTTTCCTATCCTGCTCAAGTTCGCCCACTCGTAATGTTATGTTCTCTTAATAGATGGATGAAGAAGCTAATTTACCTAAATCTGAAGAATGTTTACATCGCTGTGAGACATTCGCAAGCATTACGAATACAAATAATGCCCTAGCTATGATGTTCCTTCAAAATAGGGATTGGGATCTACAAGTTAAAATTTGTTGTACTGAAAATATTAAAGTAGCGACGATTTTATGAGGTGTTTTGTGTTCTTTTTTTTCAGTTGGCGCTTTCGGACTACTATGGAAACGTGGACTTGACTCAGGGAAACGAGTCTGGGTAAGAGTTTTCTTTGTTTACTCTTGATCTAGTTCAGTGGCTAACAGAATGTCTAAAACTTAATTTTTCTATATAAAATTACGTGTTCTTTTTCTTGTTATCTAAATAGGTAGAATTAAGTACAGGCAAATTTATAGTGGCATTTTCATTTTAATCTTCATCCTTCATCTTTGCCATCCAACTTCCACTTCATGCCCCATGAAATTTTGAGAATTGAGTGATTTCACTTTTGTGTATTTTGATGCACACTTTCCACTCATGTCAGATGTGCTGCATTCGTTCCAGTGTATTTCTTCAGTTTTACATTGTTTCTATAACATATTGGGATAGAAACGCATTCAAGTATTTTAAGTCTTGAAAACTTTCATGAGCAGAATATATAAATATAACTTAGCCTATTCCAGCTTAACCGTTCCGTAACTATGATTATAAGATTTGTAAAGTATCTAATCCAGTAAACACATATCTGTTCTAGGCCATGTCATAGCTTATTAATAATCATGCGAGTAGACAAATGAGGTTAAATGAAGTTGTTAGTGAAGGGTTAAACCGATAGTTTTCTAAGCTCAGATTACGGATGTCTGGCCGTTTACGGCAAGTATAGGTCTGTGTTTGGAAAACTCCGCAATAGAATCATTCTCGTTTTGTGAACGATGAAAAGGGGACCATGGTGCATACACGGTGATTTGTAGGCCTATTTGGCATTGGGCCACATGAACAGGGTCAAACCCAGCCAGTTCTCTATTTCGCCATCTTAACTTTTCTTTCAAGCACGCAGTTTGGACGTGTCTGTCAGTTCTCCCCTTTCTACTCTTCTTTTCTTTTTTTCCGATCATCAACTGCGCCACTAGTACAACTCAAATCTTGTTCTTCAGATTTTGGAAAAGGTTGGTGTAAGTAGTTCATTACAGTTATTGGTGTATGTATCAGATTATCAGAACAGCCTTAGTTTAGAACACAGCTATAACTTTCAGAATGTCTTGTTCTAGTTGTGGGCCATATCATAAATAACTTTTTAATACATTACACTACATAGCGTATAATAATCTATTCAAGTGCTCCATATTACTTTGTTATCTTTTACGTTAAGTGTTTTAAGCCATTCAATAAGCGATTCCTTATGCTAATTTGGATACCTACTAAGTGAAGTGTAGAGTTACCAAGGTGTGTTTTTTTGGTCTCTTAACTACCAGCCTCTAAATTCTTAGGTAAAGTCGCGAGCACTGGATACGTCGATACCGCTGTGGAAATTTTTCGCGAGTCTGTTTAACATAGTTTGCCAGGTAGTAATACAGAGACAAATTCTAGGTGTTAATTTCATGGCAGGGAAAAAGAAAACGCTGAAGGAAGATACATTTGTCAACTATAAGTCATCGCTAATGTAATGAGTGGAGATCGTTTAAGGTCCGTTCTCTAAATTAATTTCTTTGTTACACTCTTAAATTTAGTTGGTCATCACTTTTATCATGTTCTTTGTGATGCGTTTTCATCAGAATCCATTTTCTGTTCCGTTTCTTTTTACTCGACCTTAAGTGGAACAAAAAGCTCCATGAGAGGAGTTGTTTTGGAGTAATCACAAGTCCACTTTGAAATACTTAAGCAGTTTGTTGTCCATCAATTTCTTTAAGACTGTCAAATACAATTCACGTCAGCCTTTTAATAAAGGGATATTTAAGTGCAAAATATATAAACCTAGTTGCTACGGAGACTTACTTTTAGTTTCTTCCAAATAATGCTACTCGTCCTACCTTGGTAAAAGCATAGTCGATCCACTCCTCCTATATGGACTGTTTTCGCAGATTAATTCCTCTGAGATTTCAATCAATGAAATATTCATGTACAATGCCAACGTTTTCCGCCTTTGCTTTCTTTCCTTGATTAGTGTGTCTTGATTAATTGGCAAGCAGTTTACGGTTTCTTTTTCTGAAAGCTAATTTTGACTTGACAAGTTGTCAATAAATCAACGCTTCGTTAAACCGTTGCATTGATGATAGGTCTGATTTGGAAGACGCGATAATTCATCCTTCAATGTTAAGTTTGTGCCTTTGATTTATTCTGCGGCCCTATTCAATGATAGATAAGCTAACTTATTTGGAAAAACTTGAAAATGAACATCGTATGAATATGTTGATTGGTTCTTCTCGTAGATTTTAGTGTTTTTAGGCTTAAAATAGTGTTCATTGAAATTCATATTACAGTGAGGGTTTAATAATATTCTTCAATTTCGTTTTTCGTTATCTTTAGGATAACCTATGCTATTGATTGTTCCAGTCGTGTATGCTATCGCTATTGAAATACCAATACTATTGGATCACACTCTTTAAACTCCTAAACGGTGAGCATCGATCTCATGATCTCTAAAGTGGAAGGCGTGCGATCCTACAACTGCGTCGCCAGGGCAATTGATTGAAATATTAATACGATTGAATTACACTCTTTTGATTCCCAAAAAAAAAATCAGATCATAACGCCTTCAGATATCTAGGGTCTGAATATATGATCATCATTACTATAGTTAGATTTATTTTGACTATTTGATCAACGAAAAATGATCAGTTACCGTTTGTATTGCAAATAATATTTGGACATAAAGATGTATAGCTTTATGTATTACAGTTATCAAATAGAAGAAAAATATGAAGGTAAAAATATCTCTTAAGCTCGGGTTGCAATTTGCGCCTCTCTATCCTTAGTATCCTCAAGATGCTTGAAGAGTTCTACTGGAGGTAATTGAGGGACAATTGCATTGATTTTCATGAAAGGAGATTTAAAATTCCTCGCAGTTTCGCGGTCTAGCATTTCGTAATCCAGTTCTAATTTGTTTGATATCAAAGGAATTCTGAAATTTCACGAATGGATTGTTGCACCACTCCCATCTTCACTTCAGGTGAACTTTTAGTCGGCGTGAGTTAATTTTGAGTTTCCTGTTTCTTATGAATTTACTCCTTATTGTCACTAAAACACACGAACATGTTCAGTTTCCATTAAGTATATAATTTTTCGTTCTGAATTAGAAATCAGAATCGTATGATTTTTTACTTATAATTGCATTCTTTTTTGCTTTGTTTAAAAGAAAGGAACTGCGTTGGCTATCCATAGAGCTCTTTATTGCTCTCCGGAATTTATTAATATTATTACTCTTATGATTTATTTTCGTTAACGAAGACGTTTGTTAGTTAATTAGAACGCCATTTGGGGATGTTACAATCACTCTTTTACGTCATAGTAGCTGGGAGAAAGGCAGGGGAGAATAATTTCCTATATTGATACAAATCTCCAAAGCTAATTTTGGTTCTTTTTTTACCCGCGTGAGTGGTTTTGTTGGGCAATTTAACTTTGAGCTGTTATTACTCTAATAGTAATTTTTGCCCTTCACAATTATTACAATTGATATTTTCGTTGAATTGCATTAAAACTATTTCATAACCTATCAATCTAGCTTATTCTGGGGCTTCTCCGGTGGGAAAATCGCATTTGCTAATCCCTTTCTTGACAATTTTTAATCAGTGCAGTTGACTGTTTTGTTCAATAGAATTTGCACCAGTGAGTACTAAACCTCGATCTCTTAATTATTATCTTGCCGGTTTATACATCTAAGTGTGCTGGTGATGCAGTACGAGATCACGAAGCCGATGCTCATTTGTGCACACTCAGTGAGGTGGATGACTGACGCACTGGTTATATCTCTGGTCCACGAGGGGGTGGTAGAAAGCGCTTCTCATGACGGTTACTTCCATTCACTATCCGTGTCAAATGTTAACACTTCCCTTGATGGGCTTGGGAACTTATTTTCTCCCCATGCTAGCTGAACATTGATCTACCAGAGGTATTTAAATCAATAATCCCAATTATTAGGTTCTTTTCAAGAGCTATTTGAAATGAATACTAGAAAATCTTACCGAATTTTTGCTCTTCTGTCTTATGTTGTCTTTACTTCAAGTCAGATCTGAAGAAGACAGAGTGTGACGTGAATACTTACAGTGGAAAAGCGTAAGCGAGACTTCCGTCTTATAGCCGAAGGTGTGCAAGTAAAAGGATGAAGAAGAGATCGAAATAAGTAAAGAATACTATACTTAAATCAAATATCGTGATGAATAGTCGCTATGATGAAAAGACAAGAGGCTTTATGAATGAGTTAATAAATGATAAAGCAATTTTAAAGTAGTCTCTCACTATTTGTTCATATTACAGACGAGATGTTTTCTAACTCATCTGGGACCCAAGGCCATTAAGGTAACACTGAATTCCCTTAGTTGAACTAATATAGAAGTCCAAGTTCAATTTTCTTTTTTTACGTCCTTTGTTCGTCCGATGAACAATCAAAATATCGTCACTTGACAATTAAGACAGTTCAGACATGAGTCAACATGTGCATTCTGATATGCACTGATGGGCATTGATCTCGTGACCTCTGACATTTCAAATGTACACATTAGCACCAAGCCATCAACATACAAGCAATGCTAATTATTAATATTTCATTTAGTTTTCTTTTTCCCAGACAACAGGGCCAATTGTCAGGTGCCACTGACTCTTTTATCGATCTTACTTCTGATAACGAAGATGTGGTGATGGTTTCTTCTCAAGATGAGGAAACTGAGAAAAAGTTCGCGACAACAGATCATCAACACGCTCATCTCTTTCGACTGCTCTCTTGGAATATCGATGGACTGAGTAGACCGTCTCGTGCATTCCGTACACCTGAAGTCATTAATCTCATTTTAAAGTAAGTATCTAAATATTCGAGTATTTAACACCTATCATGTAGGGTTTAAAGTAGTTCCAATCCCGACAGTAAAGCTGTTTTAAGAATCTGACAAAATTCGGATTAGACATCTTCCGAAATTAATGATCTTCCTAGAAGCTAACAGGATCCAACGGCTGTTTCCGAAATCAGAAGACTAAGAGTTAGATAGAACCACGGGTATCTTGATCAACTGGAAATGAATGAGAGTTAAAAAAGGAAGGGGTAGGAGGTGGAATTGAGAATTAGAAGAGCAAGAGTAAGCGTCGATACTTAGTGAGTGGAATCCGGATTGTAATAAAGAGGTTCTTTTGAGGTACAATTTCGTGCCCTTTATTCGTTGATTAGCAACCAGTTAGAATCATCTCATGAGACTTAGGACCTGAAGAGGTTGTGTCGGCATGTAGAGAGGACAAGCAGACTTAGAGTCATCGTTTGCATTCCACGGGTTTACCATGTATCCAAATTGTGAGTCCATCCGAGGTGTTCATTACATAAGTTTGTATAGGTTAGTAATCTAGAGTCTGGTATGAAAGGTACGGTCTATTGTGATTCTTGCCATGCAAGAAGATGGAAGAAGTGAATTTGTTATTGATAGAACAGGGGCAGACGTCCACCAGGATTATTGACCACTTGTTTGAAAATGATTGGTTGAGTATGCCATTTCAATAGATTTGTCTCTTCTAATTGCCGAGGCAGCTAATTAACTATGATAATGAAAGTTTTGGTATATTAGAGCTAATTGAATTTGGCTCATTCTTTCCCGTGCATAATTTCAGTACTAGGAAGTGTAGTTTCTACCGTTGTGATCTATGTGTTCACTAGATATCACTAGATTACAATTGGTTCAGATCCGAGATCGATACCCATCAGAATGCACATATTGACTCATATCTGGACTGTCTTAATGGTCAAGTGACGATATTTTGTCTGTTCATCAGACGAATAAAGGAAGAGGTGAGGTTACTTCAAGCCACTTTATTTATTCATCTGAGACTACATGTACGAACACAAGTCGTCTTCTCATCGTAGAAGTTTGAAAACCCAAATCGCCCAACTGATGACGGTTTTTGTTTAACTGTCAAAGTGTCTTGATCAGGGTGTGCCCGCTTATTAACAAAGGTGATGGACGACTTAGAGACCACCAATAGGAATTGTCCATCCCGAGTCAAAGTTTTGCTTCGTGGTTTTGAAGTTTGTATGTCGGCACCTCATCCTTTACTTACCTAAACGCTCATTTTGTGTGTATTTTAGGGAGAAATTCCACGTGGTGTGTCTGCAGGAAGTTGTTCCTGAAACATTGGCAAGTATCAAAGAGAAATTAGGCGACCTCTATGAAGTCTTCTATCCATCCTATCATATAGATTACTTTACCATCATTTGCGTTCTCAGACACCCAGGTCTTTCTACGGTCTCTGACTCATTTAAGGTAATTAAGTACAATTTTACCATTTGAGAAGTAGAGGATAATGACAACACACACTTCTACTGTTGTCTCTTTTTATGAATAAACTTGAAAATAGGATTGTTTTGATTATTTTTGAGCTGAGAATTTACCATCGGTTCTCAAACACTTCCAGCTCCTGGAAACGAAAAGACGACAATTCCTTGTAACCGTTTAGTTTACGTCAATATATTTATTCTGGGTAAGCATAAAAACATTTGGATATGTAAAATAATCAAATGAAGGCTGAAGGGAAGAAGGTCGAGAGTTCTGGGTTCATGAAGTTGTCCGCTTTTTGTATTGTTTTAAAGGTCACATTTCCGGATTTTCTCACTTAGTTTCTGAGATAGTTCATACCGATTATCTTCAAATTTGACTCAATTAAGCAGTTACTTATCGATAGGATTCATTTGAGGTGGGATCTAGTGGGTAATGTTTATAACGTATGCTAGTTCCATCTATCTGCTTTTGGCTGTAAGGAGGTAGAAATTAATCAACTGAGTGTAGCCAGCCACTTAGTTAAATCAGCTGGTCTTTTAGCTTAACCAGTACCCAGAGAGGTACTGGTTAGAGGACCTGAATGTAGGAGGTGGATAGAAAAAGACCGCTTAAATATGTGACGGGAATCGGAAAGTCGGGGTCGGGTCTGGTGTAAGGCTTCACCTGGCTTTACATGAGATAAAGAGTTGGCAAAGTCAACTCATGAAAGTTCAATTTCATTTTTAAGCATTTCAAGCGATTACGTTTCAAACTGCACATGTTTACAGGAGTAGAGAGAAGTCAATTTTTAATCACCTCTCTTAGGTGACCGAGTTAAAATCCGTGATGGGTCGACAATTGCTCAATCTCGACGTTGAAATTGACGTTCCAAAACTTCTTCCAACCAATCCATGTTCAAGCTGCTGGAATGGCCATCCGGCCATTCGAGTCCGAATTTTTACCTCTCACCTAGAAAGTTGCTTTGATTTCGCCGATATACGCAAAGAACAACTTTCTCAAACTTGGAATGCTATGCAGACTGCTCTTCGAGCTAATTCTTCTTCGTCTTCGAATTCGAGTGGCACTCCAGTTTGCGCTATTTTCTGTGGAGATTTGAACGTTAGAGATAAAGAGGTTAGTATTTTATGGGCATTTCTTGTCGTTAACTTTACTATATACACAAAATTAGGAGTTACTAAAATCCATTCCAGCACCATTACATTACTAATGCAAAATGCTCTAAGTGAAAACAAAAAGGTTGGAGGGCTAAATGTGTCTATTATGCTATCATAATATCAGCGAGGAGCGATTGACCGCGTCTTTGCATGTCGAGTGGCTGCTATGTCTAATAGTCCAAGATCATGCCATGCTTTCCACATTCTACAACACCTCTAGCTCATGTTTTTACTCGTCTATATGGTTAGGTGATTTTTCCCATTTTTCGAATGAGTTGAAGAGAGTCAAGATCTTTGGGTCGGATTTTCACCCATGTTGATAGCATTCGCTCGGTCACACTTAACCAAATATCAATGGATTTCACCACTTCACCGTGTTGATTTGAAAGTAGAATTCCCGTTGTAGAATAGCTCTACAATGGGAGATATTACATAACACACATTGACCGACTAAATGATCCTGGTGTTAGCAGCCGAGCACGTTACTACAGTGGAATTAGAAGTAGTTAAACTAGCAAAACTCGCCAGCCTAATTAGGAGTCACCCGTCAGCACGAGAGAACGGTGGTCAATGAAAGCTTAGGGTATGCCCAACCACAGTCCATATTGCTTGTGACGGAAGTAGTCATTGCGGCAAGATGGTCACTTCATTTCATTCTTTGTCCACTTTAATGCTTCTTGGTCCATCCTGCTTTTTAAACCCAACATCCGTTATGCAGGCTTTAATGCATTAGCACCCACCTTACGGTTCATATAACGGTCGTTTTTAAATTTTTTTAGATTAAAGATCTTGGTGGTCTTCCGTCGGGTATGGTAGATGTTTGGGAAGTTTGCGGAGCTCGTCCAGAGGCAAGGTTCACTTGGGATAGAAGTCGGAATCCCAATTTATCGTTGGATAATCAGGAACAAGTTAATACTAATCGCTTTCGTGGACATCGTTTCGATAGAATGATGCTGCTTGGTCGTGGGAGGGGCCTTCGTCCCATAGATTTTGAACTCCGTGGTTTGGAACGTGTGCCCCTTCGGTCACACTTCCCGTCAGATCATTGGGCAATTCTTGGTCATTTCGATCTTGAGGCTCCTTCCTCCTTGTCTTATTGAGGTGTTAATTGATGAGCGGTCATATAAAAAGCCTTTTGTTACCACATATACTACTCTGTCATTTTCCTACCCTAAATGTGGTTTTATTGTTTTTTTTTAAACCCATACCTTAATCACGTAAGTCGAACCCTACCGATTTAGGCTTATGAACATGTCCTTACAAAGCTTTATCGAAATATGCCAGCAATAATATATAATATAGGTAATATAGGTTTTTTAAGTAGTAGATATCTGAGATATGTATGCTGTTCACTCATCTGTGCTGTAACCCAATAGTTTGGGACAATATTAAGAAAGAACCAAAGGAAGTGTTAGCTTGCAACCAGCAAGCAGGATTTGTATTTAAGTGGGAGAGTAGAGCTAAAAATTAGGCGTTAGATAAAGGAGAGAAATTGTTAGGCAGTTTTAATATCGTAGAATGACGTAAACAAATAGCAGAAAACTGAGCGAATTACGGTAGTAATTCAATGTTGGTATGAAATAAAACCACTTCAAATTCATATGACTCAGATTGTGTCGATCCCTGATTTGGTGTCTAACTAGTTAGTAGTGAATGGTTTAGGGAAGAATTCTGGACCGTGGCATAGTGTGAAGAAGTTTCTTGTCAGTTATCCGTTTTCTGACTTCTAAAATCTTTAAATAAAAATTGGAGGGTGAGAAAGGGCGACATCAAAACAATGGAAATGCTCGTTTTGTAGTTAATGAGTTGAAGAAGTCTGCCAGTAGTAGGGGCATTAATCATAGAACTGGGTGAAGTTTAAGTCCTGTGCTTTCTGGAGGAGCTGGTACGACACCAATGTTCACGCTTTGCTTTGAAATTGTAGATGACTCGGTCCAAATAGATATTTAAAAATAAACATCATGTAGATGAAAGGGAATAAAGTCTATAAGGTATATGAAGATGGAAATAAGGACCTAGAAGAATAAACGATTACTAGATGTCCATTTTCTCCTATGCTTACCTATCTCCACCATAAGTGATAGCGATCTAACACTATGTAGCCTGATATAGGCGATGGCCACATTGAGGCCCAGTTCGGCTTTCCCATTGGTCCACTCTGCGTATAGTGTTTCAGCAAAGTTGAGAGCCTACTGCTATGAGTCTTATTTGACTTTTAGTAATCAGTTAAACGAGGCAACCAATAATTAGACTTAGAACACTTGCTGATGTGTCTCGGAGTGACCAAATTACCGTCTTCTCTCTCTTGGTTACCGTGACTGGTTGCTAGCGACATCTAACGAATCAATATCTAACAATATTATAACCAGACTTTTAACAAAAGAAATAGGTATAGGGATTCCAGTATGTAATGAAGATATCCTATTCTTACACTGAGAGAGCGAATTTATTAAGTTTGCTATAGTTCTATGAGTCGATGCCCGATAATTTAGGAGAATATATTACTCTCTTGAGAATTGTAAATTAATACCTTTTCTTATTTAACAGCACCTCTTAGAGGAAAAATGTTTCACAAAAAGCATATATTCTAGAAGTCACTAATTTCGCAGCCTCTATAACCGCTGAATCGAAATTTTCGTTCATGAGGAGGTTCTTAAATTCCAATTACACAAACAAATGGCGAATGAGTCGAGTAGAAAAAAACAATCGAGTTAGAACATTAGGTGGGTTTTTCTTCATTTGAGTTTCTAAATCTAATTGGAAGTTTTCGGTGTCATATTTATTTATTTATTTCCAAGGTCTTACAACTTTTCATCATGGGAAATCATTCAAACGCGTAGGAAAGGAAAAAATAGACAGCTTAGTATTAAATGAGAATAGGGGAAGTTGGGATAAGAGCCAGGAAAATAGAGTACCTCTACTTTGAGATTTGGTGATTTGCTTTATCAAATTGGAGTTTGATGCGATATATTTTCTCATTTGTCTTCTTTATTATATGAAACATTTGAATGATATAATTTTATATAATTTCTCTCCTATTCTTTTTCATAGTTATTTAGCATCCATGCACTGGACAAAGGAATTACTAGTTGGTAGATCATCCTTGATTTTATGGTGTTCGATCTATCAGTAACTTTTATCTTCATTTTCTTTGAAAAAAATCAATGACGCCTATTTTTCCACATTTCGAGTATCAGATTTTGACCTCTTTCGTTTTTAATTGAATTCGCATCCTCGATGTTCAAGGATTTCTCTAACCAGTTTATAAATAAGATATTTAGACATTGCATTTCGATAAGTTTGTCTCTTTCAATAAATAAGGACAGTTAGTTGATACTTTCAAGAACGATTTCAACTTAGCAGAGTAGGTTATTATTGAGTTGATTTAATACAAGTGATGAATTACATATCATTTAAAAAATATTCGTGGGATAGAGAGATGTATGATTTGCATCATTACAACTAAGATGAATGAAATTCAAAGATTTCATATCTGAAATATTCATTTTATTTCAATCCTAATAGTGACAATTTTCTTTTTAATTGCTTATTTTAAAGAGTGTTGAAATTTACCTTCGAGAATGGATGTGAAAGCGAATTAAATTTTCCAATTACACATTTAAAAAGCTGATCTTTATGAAGGAAAAACAACGTCTCATGTTGCACGTGTTTAACAGAGTAGGCGTTCCGGCTTCAATATATTGCTGTTAATTGACATGAGTTAGGAAATCAAATCAATCTATATATATATATATATTATCCAGCAAGCTCTGTTATTGTAAAAACCATACAGACTACGGTTATCCTCCATTTGCAAAAGGTTGTTTGTCTGTCGTATAAAGAGTCTGTAATAAAAAAATCGAGAATGGCACCACGATTCAGCATTTTAGCTTGTTCAGATCGGTTGTTCGCTTTCTTCTACTATCAGACGAATTTGATTGGATGCAGAGTTACGAAAATGTAGATAATCACACGCCTTTGAATTGATAACTAACATCTGGGAAATTGTCATCCATTGGCCTTGAAAGCTCAGCTCCAGACGAATGCAATAAAATACTCCCAAGGGATGAAATCTTTAAGGACAAAACTGAAGCAATGTAGCAATCTTGCTTTCATGACTGAATTCCTAATTATCCTTTCTTGACTCCCCTCCTCATCCACAGTATTATCACTTATGTACTTCGTATTTAAGTTATATTCATTATAACATTTTTTCAAAAGATTAAAGCTGCTCTGTCTAAAGATTGATTTAAATTCCAAATTGCTTAAGTTACATTTAGCAAAATTTGCTGAAAATGGATACACAACGTTCATGGCACTGTTTAAAATTGAAACAACTTCCTGGTAATTTGAAAAATTTTGTGTTCAAAAAATGCAAGACGGAACTAACAGAAAAGAAGATGTTTCTACGCACTTTTCAGTGCATCAATGTTTACATTTAGTACAGGGATTTCGTGATATTCGGCGTTCAAGAAGTGTTAGAAACTAGGAGGTAACCTTTTAGAGACTAGAAGTATGGCACTCCTTCAATCGGGTAAAGATCTTCTCAAATCCATTGTGAGTGACGGTTAGTTGTAATTTCGGGTACTTTGTATTCTTTCACTTGCATATATCCCATTATATACTCAGGTAATTATAACTTAACTTAATAAACTAATACGTGATCTGGGCACAAATGGCACTGATCCTCTTGAGTTGGGAGGCATTAGAATAATAAAATGATAATAATTTTAATACGGAAACATCATCACTTAAATTTACGCTGTTCCTTAGCCACTTTTTGAATTCCTATATGGTGATATATATGTTTTTTTGAGTTCCAGTTCAGTAAATATTAATAATGAATTAGATTAAGTTTAATACTTCCAAATTTTCAGATGAAAACCTTGAACTTACCTGTATTATACGAGCATTTACTTCAGCCTCCATACGCCCTACTCTTGCCTCTTGCCTAAGAGAAACCAGCCTGAAAGTTAAAAAGTGAGGGGACTGAAATCGCGTTTTTTCGCTTATAAAAGGGAGCAGCTAGGACAAATTGCTGTGTGGGTGGCTGAGAATAGAAGAAGAATTGTATCGAAGAGGACGAAATTCGTTTCTAGAGAGTAAAAGAAATAGTAAGCGCATATTGTTAGGTATTATCTCCAAATTTACCCCGTTATTGAGGTATATATTTTTTCTAAAAGAAGAATTTCAACTTTCAGAATAAAATTTAATGTCAACAAAGGCGTTTCTTTTCACAGAAGGTAAATTAAAATTGAAATTTTCCGCTTATTTTGAAAATTTCTAATGCGATAATTTTATAGAAAGAAAATCCTGAGCAGGATTTTGCTAACTTTATTCCAGCTCTAGGATTTTCGAGTACTGTTTCGGCATGCTCATCTTGGGAAATAATGCACTCTCAATGACACATTACTGACAAACTTTTAAGTTAATTGTTATCCAATAGGCATAAATGCATATAAACCGAGGACTTTCTTAAGGAAAGAATGATTGTTTGTACTACAGATCTTTCTCTTCTTTCTTCTGGGTCTAGTGGACAGTCTAGATTATATAGGTAGACCGGTACCGCAATATTGACAGCAATATGGGTGCCTGTTTTAGCATCATATCATAAGTGAACCATTTATGAGATAATGTTAGATAGCAAACAATTGAATGGAAAGAGAGCCGCCAGCATAATGGAAATAGATGCCCATAAATGTCAGTATTTCGAGGACATGAGCAAAAAATGGCTATAAATAATAAGATTAAATAACTGAATTGGATTTCCATCACAACTTCAAAAAATATCACATTAAGTACGAATGTTGATGGAAAAAATATGCTGGTTTGTATTTTGAGGTCTATTGAAGCCTCTTGCAATTTTTGACGTTTTGTTTTATGTTTAGAGGTTTTAACTGAGCCACAATGTCCTATCCTTTATGCATAAGTTTCTTAGTGTGACAAATGATATATTTTTGTATGACTTTGAAATTCGGCAATCCTCTCTACTCCCAAGAAGATAATAAGTACATATTAACAGGAAATTATTCATTCAGCAGACAACCGTCCTAACTCCTGAAAACTAGTCTTAGTCGTAAGTTTTGGTGAAGAGTAGAGGTACTAAATAAGCAATAACATCAAAATAGAAGGGAACAGGATCTGATTTATGATTTGTGAGTAAACTGAAATACCTTGATTTTGACAGTAATTAAAAGAAAACCAGATTCAACTTTCAATATGGTGGGTAAGCATTATTTTCTTGGAGCTTTAATAGTGGTTGCTAACGGGAGCAGAGGGAACACATTTTAAGTGGATCTAATCAAATGGTGTTAAGTAAACCACTCAGGCAACACCACACAAAGAACCTGAGAAATGTTCCCTAACGATAGAGAAACTTGAGCAGTCGATTTTAGATCGCACCCTCCTACCTTCCTTGTTTCATATTTTATCAGATAATTTTGAAATTTTCTCATATTAATTTGCTATCTCATGAATAAAACTTGTAATATATTTTTTATCGTGTACTGGAAAAAATAAACCACAAGGACAACAATTTCTCGTATTCAGATAAATTTACTTAATTGAAATAATTGTTTTTGCTTCCAGAAATACTCTATTCTATTTCTTAAGGTGGTGGAAAGAGAGTCTGCAACTGCAGTAACATTTTGCAGTGAATAAAAACCTAACAGGATACAATTAGGGAGTCCTAAAAGTACCATTATCTAATTAGGAGTGGGCGGACGGTGGGTTAGCCTAACACCCTTCACTTTCCTTTGAATTGTTTCTATTGCAAGCTAAAATAATTATTATTTGTTTGTTAAGCAACCTACTGTTATTATTAAGGGCAGTGGGAAAATTTTAACAGGTAGAAGAATGAAGTTAGGGTTAGTGTTTTTATTGTTACCCATTGCATTAAAATAAATCTTTTCCAACTTTTAATAATTAGACAGTTTCTGAACATGACAAAGTTTAAAATACTCTGGTAAGGAATGAAAGCGGTTTGGAGGGGTATATAATGGAACCAGAATGTCAAGAGTCTTATCATATTTCAACACTGGAATCATTACGTCCTATTTCTCGTAGAGTTTAATTAACTTTGCAATATCAAAACGTTCCACAGCTTGGTTCTCATGATCTGATCTCTGGTCCTCTACATAAGTTGATATTCACGAAATTCAGAATTTATTTAATTAAATGTTTTATCATTTTATTTCTATGTATTTGTATTTACACTAAACCATGAGCAAATAGATGAGATTAGTAAAAGCAATTATAAGCTCACCCAGGGGCAGCTCTGATTGCATTTATCTAATTCAAAATATCAAAAATGTGTTATTTCATTAAAGTGTTTGATTCAGGGATCGTTAGCTTTCGTTGAATGAGCACTTTATGGAGCATCGTGTTCTAATGTTCCAAAGTTCAAATTGCAAGATTTTATTCCTAGATTTCTGCACATATGCACGTTTGCGATAATCAGTTGATTAAATTGTGTGGTTTATCATTTAATCTTGATATATTTATTTCATCCAACGGCCAAGATTATCAATTAGATACATCGTTGAGGTCATTAAAGCCCACTCAATTTAAGTTTTGTGGTAAGCCCTATAAAACACCAGTTAATCAAGTATCTAAAATTTTAGTGTCTTCATATCAAAGTCTCTTTGCCTGCAAAACTGAAGAAAGTACTTTAAGCCACTCCTTTTTATTTAATGTCTGCCGGAAGCAAGCTATTTAATTATTTAACTTTAACTTCAGGGATTCAAAGTAAAGTATGAGTATAATCTTGCCCGACTGAAGGGCAGAACAAAAACTTTGCTGCAAATATAATTCAGGAAGTACTTGCAGCTACATAAAACTTTCCAATGCCTGATATCGATTTTCATGAACTTCTTCATTAAGAAGTGCAAGATTTTAAAAGTTTTGCATCTTTTGTTATTATTTTGCCTTTAATATGATTTGTAAATTAATCAACTTATATTTAATAAGTAAGAGCTTACCTGGGTGACATCGTACTTGAGTGATGGCGTCACCACAAATATGGGTGAAGGAAAACAAATGAGCTTTTCCCGATTATTCCGAAATGAACATCAGCCTTAAGCATCTCAGAGTCATTCATCGTAGGCATTCCCAAATAACGTATTAATTAATATACAGATAGTTTCATTGGTTACTTGTTACAATTATTGAATGTTATTTAATTACTCTGACTTGGTTATAAGGCTCTAGATTATGCATTGATAGTAAGAGACGATTTTACCATTTAACTGCAAAAAATAACCTGGCTGTTATAAAAGGTATGGCGTCACCAAACTTAACTCAAAGCCACGGAGTGTAAGTTTTATCTGATGATGAAAAATACATTAAGTGAGTTTAGACAGGATGAATGAACAAAACTGCCGTCGTTTTGATGGCGATTTGACTTTTACAGGTAAATCAAGGAAAATATTTTTACCAAAGTGATAGCTACTATTACGTTAGCAAAATGTCTGAAACATTCAGAATTTCTGAATCTTCACTTATTATCCAGAGTCTCAGTAAACTACAACCATTGCATTATCTTGGTGACGATTTGGAGATGTTTAAAGCCAAGGAAAGAATACTTTTATCATTTACCCATACTAGCCGATACTGCTTTCCTTTGAATGCGGCGCTTTTTCCCTTTTCCCAGTTTGTCAGCGGGTGTATTTTTACTTCACTGGGAATTATTCATTTTCTGCCATGTACTGTAGGGAACTTAGATAAAAGTCTTGGGTAATTACTTCTCCTTTGTGAAGTAATAAGCTGGCGTTACGTGGAATGAGAATTGTCTGCATTTTACATTAACACATCAGAGTTTTGATGCTTACTGAGTAAGTTAAAGAAAGTTTATCTAGAAGAGCTCCCAAATGAAGAAAGAGATAGACAGCTTCCACTGATTGAATACACTGCAATTGGCTAGAATGCTATACCTAATTTACTTATGATTCTTTGAGTAATTTATGCAATAGTAATTTATTAAGTAATATAATCCATTTAAAATAACCTTATTGACCGACAAACTTCCTTAAAAGAAGCCGAATTCAACGAAATTAGCATAATACTTGGCTAATACTACGATATAGCTATGGAATTTGTAGGTATTAAAATTAATCTTTAAATCATTGATGGCCGAAGACCAGCCTAACGCGGGACCGATAGCAGTTTTTCCCCAGACTGAGTCTTAAGCTGTCAGCAGGTTTGTGCATTCGCATACTGATAAGATAAATGTGACTTAAAGAACTCCTACGGAATGTGAAACGCTTATCCTGTACCTGAGCATTGATTCAAAGGCTTTGAGTAATATTTACCGGAATCCTCTCAACAATAATTTCATCATATAGAAAAAGAGCTTATGGAAAGGTTGATTAGTTTATGATAAGACCAGCTTCATTTCATACAGAATGAACCTCTCCTATGAGACGACAGAGAGTATATTTAAGGTAATTGACGAGAAATTGAAGTGCGCTGATCAGTGTGATATATTGGTTGGGGCAAAAATATAAAAATGACTCAGGAGAAATTAAAAATATGAACTAATATAAGAATTTGAATTACTATTCTATTACAGAAATCGGGAGTTTTGGTTCTAGACAAAAGTAAAAGTAAACTGGGAACCATAAGAAGCCAATATAATGCATGATAAGAGCCACAATCCAAGCAAGAAAGTGATATAAACTGATATTATTAAATTTATTAAGCTCAAATTCACTAGAGCAGCCTGATTTTCATTTGTCTTCTTAAATCGATACTCAACTAAAATCAAATATCCAATGATCGTTAATGGTACTTTAATTTGATTACAAATTTTTTTTTAGAACTGAGTGTAGATAATACTTGGTGGGACGTAGTTAGCTAGTAAAACAATCCCAATTCCAATAGATTAATAAAGTTTTACTTTGGAATATTAGGAATGAAAACAAAATATGGTAATTCGTTCTGATATAGCCGTTTCTCTGGATCGATTAATTTTCTTTCTATTTACTAAAACAACGACACTTTATTATCAAGATTAACGGGTGAATAAAGGAATAAAAATGTATGAGAGGAGGCTAAAATAGCTCTGATACCTTTAATCACTAATTTACTTTAACACATTGGATTTCTTACTTCGACTAAAGGTAAAAACCGATGTCTTTTCTAAAAACCAGCATTTCTAGGGAGATTTTTTAATGGGTTTATCGCTTTTATCGGAACAAACCCGTAATAAATGTATTTCTGATAAAGATCGCGGTCTTTTGACTCCCTCTTCTAAATTGATAACAAATATGTCAGCTGCCTTTTCGGAAACAGGTTTATTTCAATAATATATTTGATAATAATACAATTAAATAGTTTTTTTAAACAAATTCATTTTTCAAACCCTAAATTAAATGGCTTTTTGTTTTTGTTCTAGTAGTTAAAACGTCTTATTTCACAAAAATTTCTTCATAGGTGTGACAAATTTTAAATTGATGAACAAAGTGAGTTGACAGAGAGGTTTATTATTAATGTAAATTAATATTTCCGTGTTTACTTTTATCTAGCACAAAATTAAGGGACCGCTTCCGCAATAACCGCCTTAATTGCAATACGATAGACGAGACGTGGGTGTAGTACAGAGTTCTAATTGCTTTTTTACTTACCTCTGATAGAACGTCTGATTAATCATTATTAAACGACAAGTTTGAGGATCATACTGAGTAATTTTTATTAAAAGTGATTCCTAAATAAGTCACAAAATTAATTTTTATACTTCCATCCACGTTGCTTTTCGAATTCGTGTCTATATTAATAAGTAAGCGGAAAAAAGAACGAGATCCTGAACCCTGATAT
>CAADRB010000022.1:2339711-2469730 GCA_900708905.1 Hymenolepis diminuta
AGGTTAGCAACAAGATTAGCGTTTATGGCAATTTATCAGTGAGACCTGCAGCACTCGTCAAAATATTGAATATGACACATCATGAAGGTCCTCTGTAATATAAATTCAACGGATTTCAAGATTATAAATTTAAAATATACTAAGCATTTACCATTGCAGGAGAGTGGGCGGATACGAATTAAGTGTTTATACGTCGTCGTTGTATATTTGTTTTGAAAAGTGTTTTTGGGAAGACAAAAAGAATCTTAGTAGGCGTCATACTAGAGGTATTTGGTTCAAATTGAATAATTTTTTATTTTATCTTCCAATAGGATATTCTACACAGAATTCAGGAGGCAAAAAGCAGACAACTCGAATAATTTTTAAAATGTAAACAGATTAGTCTAAGAGTCAATTTAGGGGGTGAATTTAACAATAGAAATAGTACATTAATATTTAGTTTAAGGGTGTTTCATTATAGTTGTATTAAAAATTTCTACTAGTCTGACTTGACTTCATTCACAAATCTTATATCCATCATTCTACCTGTGGAAAATCTTATATTGTTCGATTATGTTAAGTTATTGGACACTAATACCGTGTCAGAAGTCCTGAGGGAATAAACCGATGAGGAAATTTTTCCAGAGTCCTTTAACCACCAACATTATTAATAATATCAATGGTTTAGACGAAATTTAATTTTTGATACAGAAATATTAGAAATCAAATAAACTGGAAACTCAAATGCAACATCTTGACTGCAATTAAACGGCCTTGTGTTTAATCAAATTATTGTAGTCCTGTAGTTAACATTGTGCCGATTATTGCGGTTTACCGGGCAATTAGTATTCACAAAACATACTGGATGAGTTCTCCGGATTATTTTGATTGGTTCTCAACAAAGTTGCAATTCGGAACAGACTATAATGAAAGAGCACTGCTCACCGTTTCTGTAGAATAAAGATCCTACGGAAATGTAGCACTCTGAGCAAATTTTCTTTTCGATATCTTTTATTATAAAGTTCCATGTAATTACCGAATTAATTAAAAGTGCGCATCAATATATCCAAAATAGCCAAAAATTACAAACTTTTTAAGAAATAAGAAATAAGGACAAATTTTTTCACTTTAGTTTCAACTCAACAGGTCATTAAATTGGTCCAAATATTAATAATGCACTCATGTATTTATATGCCTAAAATATTTTAAGGATTTTGCATAATTTGTTGAAAATAGAGGATTTGCGTTTTGTGGAGTGGAAGCCAAAATATAGACCTAAATACTGAATAGACTTGAAAAAACAGTATTAAAAGATTATTTAACATATATATATATATATATATGAAAATAAACATATTTACTGTCTAATCTATGTCGATGAGAGTGAGCAGTCACCTTCGCTATAAAAGATCAAAAGAGCAAATGCGGAACGTCTATTTCTGAATAGGAATAAACGTTTTTACTTCTTTATAAATGACTGTGTAATAGTAATTCTTTTTAACATTGCGTATTCTATAAGAATGGAAAAATAGAATGAGGAATTAAGTTGAGCACAACGAACATGGTTTCCCATTTTATCCAGAATTTTAAGGGAAAGAGACTGATATCGGTGCCAATAATTTTGATTACCATGATCACACGTTCATACATTTTTAGAGGTATGAGACCCTAGGCTTAGGTATTCATGCAACCCAATTTCCTAGAATATATACAGGTCACTTATATTTTTGTAATTTAAACTAACTCGGTAAAATAAGAGTATTTTTATATCAGAAGATCTTATGGCAGATACTACTATAACTCATGAAATGAAAGGACACGCTGTGTAACAGTGTTTGTAAAAGCGAAACACAGGAATTTAGAAATTGCAAGATTTCTAAAAGTTGCCACATTTTTCGTTTGCAAAGTTGGAAAAGAGCTGCTGAATGAAAACAATAGAAATGAATTGGGCGCCGCATCGTCAATGGTGTGCTGACTCACTCAGGAGACCCGAGTTTGTGAGAAGAGTGTACGACATGGCATGATATGATGAACGAAAATCGTGAGAAATCAGTACGCGACATCTTGTCAAAGATCTTCAAGTGTCTGAAGGAACAAAAAGTATGTCGTTCCTCAAGACTTTTTGGACTGGAATTGAGTCGGTGATAGAAGCTGAAGGGGAATACATAAAATAAAACCTAGATTAATATTATGTTTATTTATTTTGTTAAAAGAAATTGCAAGTTCAGTCACTAACAGTTTTAATTTCTGTTATTCTAAAAGTGTGTAAGACGTGTGTGTATTCTAAATGCATGTTCACCCAATAGACTGCATATGTGATGCATGATGTTCTATTTACACTAAAAGTGTGATACGCTTTATTATATATTTTCCTTATAAGCACCAGCTTGCACCAGCTAAATGCTATGCAGATGTTAGCACTCTCCTGGCATCAAACAAGTGGCAAAAAACTAACAGAAGTCTTTAATATTCACATACAAAATCATTGCAATTATCTCTTGAAAACTATTCTCCAATATGAACTTTTTAAGCATCCCGAAGGAGGAATAAACTGAAACCCAAGTTCTAGAAGTAACTTCACTTTTCATGAAAGAAATTGTCATATCTTAATTTTTTCTCCATTTGGTAACTCTAATACATGTTTAGTGCTATACATCTAAATAGTATTTGTAATGCAAACATTACCTGATCATTTCCGTTGATCTCAAAAACTAAATATCATGGATTACAAGAATGCAAGTGATCGCAAACAATCGCCCTCCATAAAGCATTATTCTGAGCAATTACTAGTCAAACATCCTTAATTGTAAGTTCCAATCCAACAAAATCACCAAAATATTTGACTCCAGGTAGGTAACTTCTCCTCTCAAAAAGAATATTTTCATAGACAGTTTCTCCTCTCGCCGGATAGCAGTGTAGTAAATCCAAGTGGGAAAAAATAAAATTCTTTAAAAATAACTCTTATAATAAACTTTGAAAATGCAACTTATATTAAGAAAAAGTTCTATCATCTGTAAATTTTTGTAATTTTAATAAACGAGAACTTCATTAAGGGACCTTTTTGGAATTTAATAAAATTTCTGTTACCTATTGCTTTCATTTTTTACCTGATAACAATCAAAACCTAGGGGACTCCAGTAACTATTAATTTCTCTTAATTTCAATTGAATAAATATTTGAAACATTTCCGCATTCTAAAATGTGGATCTTTTATTAAATTGTCCCATTCCGCTTGGTCACTACTAACACGATTCCTCTTAGGTGGTCGTGAAAGTGGAATAAATAATTAATTCTCAGATTTGTCATGGGACCGTATTTCATCCACTTTTCTTCAAAATAGGAGACTAATTAAGAATTATATGGCAATGAGAAATTAATATGCGGTATTTATGGATGTACTCTGATGGCAGTGGAATCATAGAACATAAACAAGGTAGCAATCTCTATATATGCAATTTAGAGATAATTAAGGTAATATGAAGGGCTCTTTTCAAGTAAGGAAACTTACTACTTTTAACATACCTTATACTAATATAGAAGAAGATGAAATATGGAGATTTCAGCCTTGAAAACAGAGAAAATTGCAATGTCGAGCGGCAGATCTTACCACTGTTTCTAAAATAGTTGAGGTTTGATATTGCAGAGGGCGTTTGCTTTGGTTGGAGGTAACCTTTGAATGACAACTGTACGAGATATCACTTATTAATGCAATAGTGTGCATTATTTGCATTTCATAATTACGCATTCCAAAAAAATAGTTCTAGGCGTAATTTCAAAAACTGATTATATTCAGTTGCGGTGGCATTCCATTTTAATAAAATACAAAAGAGCTAGTTTTTTAATAAGCAAGCTAGATTTATAGCTTTTAACAAACTCTTTTATTCTTTTGTCAGTAGTTAAACACATAAAAGGAATAAATAAGACAATTTTTCTTCTCGATATTTTTCAATTAAATGCTCTAATAAGTTAAATTTATTGAAGTTAAGTAGCTAATTTAATATATTTATGCAGCATCTAAATAATGGTATGTCAAGGACAGATTCTAGGGATCAGTAATCTCAAAGGTTATTTCTCTTTTCCCCCAGTAAAGTAAAGTAGGATATTCTTCATCTCTCTGTCAATTGATTTTGCTTAATGTTGTCATTTAATAATATTTTTACTAGATAAAATGGATTTAAATATAAAAATAAATTTACAGCGTTTTTATTCTTCAAGCTATAGTCAAATTTGTGAAAATTCCGTTACATAATGAAGGAGAAAGTTAGTTTTGTAATCTTAGAGCCTGGATAATACAGGCTAAGCAATCAAACAGCTAGCTTTTTATGATCTTTGCGACAAAACAAGATGGAGAGAGGTCAAGATTAATGTGAGTAAGGTTTCCTGAGAAGGACCGGAAATAATAAGGAGAGAGATATGGAGTCGAGATAATTTGAGATGGGTTGGAGGTTGACAGAGTGGGCTTGGTGTGATGTCCAGACACGGAATCTGAACAATAAACTCTAGGCCTCACTTAGCGCTTTGACATTTATAGTTGTTATAAGTTATGTAATCTGCAATCTATCTAGTGCCTTCTGGATCTTTCATATATATTTTGCAATAAAGTCATCCAGAAATAGGTAGTATCCTCAATATCTTTCATCACGTCGGGTTCACATTATTGGATGCTCAAGCGTGAAATCGTCAGGTAGAGCCTTCATTTTAATAAAAGTTAACACAGAGTAATCAAAACAGTCTGAATTACTACAATGTTTATCTTTTAATGATTGAATTTAAAATACGCGTAAAATATTAAATATTTGATTCATTTGCCTTCATTATCGCTGTTCAATTATTTACATACATTAAATAAAAAAACGACTTTTCGATAAGTGCAAAATTGACTAACGAAAGGAATTAGAAAATGGTACATTTATCGCATTAAGGACCTGTCATTATGTGGAAAGAAATGTAGCAATTGTTTACTTTGTTAGACTAGGAAAAGTATGAATAGGAGACATCTTAAGTACATACTATGCTCCCCTATTTGTTGGTGTTGATTGGCAAACATCAGAAGGACATCCAGAAGGAACAGTTTTGTCAGTCCTATTCAACCATTGTTGCTAAGGCTACCAAGGGACTATCTATTGATTGTTCTAATTAAGACATGGGGAAAGAAGCAAGATAGACACTGTTATGGGCAATAATTGTATCAAAAACGAGATGTTCGGTCATCCGACTCCGAAATCCACTTAGAAAAGTGTTTCGCAACACTCATTTTGGGTAGAGGAGTAGCATCATAGAATCCCCCCGTTACTAAACTCAAATTCCTCCACAGCAGAATTACCTAGTGCGGTTGATAATTCTCTCCATCCGGTGAACACCCAGGAGATTAGAGCCCTTGACTTCGCAGATGAGCACGTTAATTGCTACGCCACTGGCGCAGAGGATATTCATTAAATTATATTTCAATCATTATTTCTGAAAGTTTTCCCATTTCGTTTCAATGTGACAAAACACACATTTTACGAATTTTCATGCGAATGTGTACCTGCTATTCTAACAACGGGGTGTATTCTTAGACCTTTTTTTCTAATTTAAATAATACCTTCAAAGGTTACTGTTTACTCTTTATAATTTTTGAAACTGAAAGTGATCTCAATGTTTATAACGGACTCATTGTACAGGTAAACTGAATCAGAGGATGGCATTTACTTAAAATTGCTTGCAAGACATTTAAATAGGGAAAGACAAATATTTAAAATATATTCATTACTTATATAGTTTTGGGATAATTGTGAGCCGGTGAGATAATTGAGACAAAGAGGTTAACTTCAGTCCTGAGGGCAAGACTTTTACGTGGCTCCAAGATGCAGTCTCGAGGTATTGACAGCTTTCATTTGAGGCTTAGCTAGTGGATGACAATTGTAGTGGTGTTGTATTTTATGAGCAATGAGATGCATTCATTTATTCGAAACTGCCGAAGGAAGCATGCATTCGAATTAAAAATGTTAAACATTTTTGGTGTTTTTGTCGCTTCTCTCTTTAGAGTTAGCAGGTGCTTTGCAAGTAAATGCATAATATTTGATAGGTGCTTGTTTTACTGCATTCTTTTAGTGACTCGAAATTAAATCCTTATCTGCGTGTGAGTCAGTTTAATTCGTTACAATCCATTCATTAGTATTGTACAATAGGTAGCCTCACATATAAGAGCATTCATGGATTCAGTTAAGAACAATATTTCGAAAAGTGTGTACAACTGGTAAATTAGATCTATTTCAGTATTCAATCTATCGAACACATCAAACAAACGTCAAATACATCAGATGGATAACCTATTGGGAAATATCTGCATAAGACACAAAAGACACCTAGACAACAGATCCTGTCTACATTACCTCTTTGTACATTTTTAAAATATAATTTTTAAAATAGACAAAGTAGATCCTCTTGAGAACAATTTATCCGTCAAATATTTTCAAATTATCGTTTCATAAAGCGAGTTTATATGGTGGTCAAATCCTCGGAGCCCGGAAATCACAAAAATCAGCTCGTAAAAAAGTGATTAATAAAAGAACTAAATGGAAGCAAATCTATTACCTTCTTAAAAGTATAAATTCCAATTTTTGGATTTAAATGTAATAATAGAGCTTTTCCAAATAATATGTTTATTACGGGATATCCCACGAACCTTCCTGGGATTAGCCACATGAGTAAAATTAAAGTAGAGTAAACTTTACACCAAAACTTATCTATTTTCTTCAAATTCCACCAACGAAATATCAACCATTATATTCAAGTGATTCACAAGTTGCCAAAAAAGTGATTTTTTCTGATTTCATCGCTAGTTTAACATACGCCTCAAATGCTAATGCGTCTTAATGATCGTTTACTTTTGGCTCTGTTCCAACTGCTTAAAGTAAACAGATTTATTAAGACGGCATTAACAAATGCTCAAATTACAATTATTATAACTCACAGTAATGCAGAAAAATGTACTTATTTTTCATTATGGTGCAGCTACTGAAATTGGAGTAGGTAACTTTCAGTAAGAGAAAGGAAATGGGACGGAAAAAGAGCGTCATAAAAGCTATTTTCACTTACCTTTGAATTCAAGTTGTATAATACTTACTTACTGTATGTTTCACTGCTTCGTGTTCAGAAATTAACATTTCTTAATTCGTCCCCTGGATTACTGGTCAGAGAACTTTAACTTCCAAGTCAAAGTTCCGATTATGCTACTTGACCCTTTCGCTTGTAAGAAAATGTAGTTAATAACTTCATTGTCATTTCGAGAAGAAGTACCAGGCCTCATGGTACCGCACGATGTGGTTTGACCACTGTACGAAGAGCTACATCATCAAAGAACGTCGTCGTCTGCGTCGAAATCATCTGTCCGCCATCACATTTCCATTGTACGAAGTAAAATGAGGTCGGGTTCTTGTGCTGTGCTGAGAAAGTGAGCTGCTGTCTGTGTGTCCAACCGATATGTGGATGACATCGGTGAATTCGTCTGCTCCTGTGTCGCCATGTAATAACGTTGAAAGATCTGTCGAGGCCACATTGATCGAATAAATGGAATAAGTAAAGTCACCCATGTCACCAGATCAGTTCAGGGGTGGCTTGCCTGCCGAAAAAGCAGAGTGATTTTAGATGATGTAATTTATATAACCTTAAAATAGCAGAGATCACAAAGTAGGATTCATAGATGATGAATTCAATAATATTACTCAGTAAGATATGGCCAAGCATGGTCTTTTCAGAAAACAGTGAATCAAATGCGGAAATGCGGAATATTAGGGCAAGACCCATTGAATCATAACCAGTAAACCCAAAGTAAAAGTCTGATTAATAAAAAATTCATTTGAAGCAAAATTCTTCAACGCTTTTAATTTTGATTGACTCCTACCCATTGTCTCTTACATGAAAATTTTGCTGCTTGAAGAATTTAGTAATATTTTATTCATGGAAAAATATCTATCAGCCTTTGTTATAGACTGTTATAATTAATAACCTGTGATCGCCAGAGCGAGCACTGCCCTATAAGGAATGCTATGTTAAGATCATATAAATAGCTAAGAACCCTGTATGATCGAGCTGCTTCTACGACCTTCAAAAGAGGAAAAGATTTGAAGTGACAAGACCTAAATAATTAAACGACCAGTCATTAATCACTGGAGATTTTGAATAAAAATTATATCAATAATCCAGAGTACGATTTATCAATTTTGAATTTTGAGACGGGAAACAGTGAAATACTTATTAGGTAAATATTTTAAATTTCGAATCAGAAAATCAAATGAAGTAACAATTTTGATGCTACTTTTCGATTTACTCGACCTGTTTCACTTTCTTTTCAGCATTGAAAAAATTCTACAAAAATTTTGTGCACTAATGTTGATTGTAATAATAATATAAGAGTAGTGACAATAGGTCATGATTGCTTCATTTATGTTAAATATAGATTTTTAACTTACCTTCCTGATTCACACATCTGGCATCCCTGCTTGTATGATATCCTTCAGATATCGCTACCATATAAGCGTTATGTTCGTCCTTTCTGATATTGATCAGTTGCAATTCCTGTTATGACCAGAGAATAATATTTCACAGTTTTGTGTGGTGAAATTTGGAAAGAGATTGAAAGGTGTTCATATCCAGAATCTCCTATATCTATTTCTCCTAAGCAAAGTTCGTGGACATTATTCCTCGTGTACTGAATTTTCGATTTTCAGCACCTGAATATTCAATCTTGCTCCTGCTGCAGTGCCGACTAGTGCATTCACCTATAACCGAAGCCCTCACGTTATTTACAAGTCTTAACAACAATTTCCATAAAGTAATATTTCAGCAACTGTAATGACAGCATTACATTAATTCTTCTGCAATTTCCCTCGAAATATCAGTTCCACTATATTTGATTAAGATAACTAATTAAGGGATCTAAATGATCCCGCTCTATGAAACAAGTGGAATCGAACGGCATAAAAAAACTCCAAATTAGATTCGATAAAACAGAAAAATAATTTTATTGGTTAATGAGATTTCAAGCTACCTACTGAAGAAATATCAAGGTTACAAAGCTTATGAGCACTCCTGCTTCAGCGGCGGCATAAATCCAATTATTAATAAATCAATTTGTTTTTTTGGAGGAACTGACTATATGTTCATTGGTAAAGATATCTTGGGAATCTTTTACAAGACTGTTCAAATAAAAAACTCATACACTTGTGGTAGCTTTTATAATCAACATTGTTGGGCTAAGATTAAAAGCTTTCAGCCACAACTTTTGGAATAACTATTGCAAACAAGAGGCAACCGCAGTTTTCAAATTAAAAGGCCAAGGGTTGAGAATAAAACAAATTTTATTGTATCACGGCAATAGAAACTCGAAGGAGTGAGAAGGAATGAAAAATAAAGAATGCGAGAGAAGAATAATGTAAAGAACGAGGAATAGCTTGAAAGTTCAGCGTCTGTGCTACAAATCATGTAATCACCGTGTCCTAAGTTATCATATTCTCCAATTGGCATACTTAAAAAAGGTTCGAGTCAACTCAAAAACGTAAATATGACTTTTAATCTAAACAGATTAGAGTAATATCGCTCAGTAATATTAAGAAACCTTTGGGGAATCCTTCAGTCGCCTCCCAGTCTTTAGGCGCATAAAGACGACACTGATATCCAGCTGTAAATTAGTACAGGTATAATTGGCCTTCCCAAACTAAATGTTTTGGTTGGCCGTAGGAACTAAATGAGGGAAACCGAATATTTTATTTTTAAAGTGGCAAACGCAAAAATTAACTGAAATGGAAAATGCAGGATTGTTAATCAAAATGTCATGATTAACAAGAAATCAATGGAAAATGGGATATAGGAAAATTCACAAAAGGGATGCTTAAAAGTCAAGAAGAGCAGGCTATTAATGGTAAACAAACAAAATGGTAAATGGGAAACACCGACTTATGGGGAAGCATGGTGGATAACTATGTTCAAGCCTGATAATGATCTGAGGAACGTGCCTGCCCTCCATTATGAGAAGGAAATTGTTTGGTTGTTTTATCTGAATTATCTATCTTTTGCGGTTACTGTCCTTAAGCGACTCCATTAATTAACTCCTTGAGGAGCCGTTTGCAAATTCTAATTTTGCTCCTCCATGAACTCCAAGAAAACAGACTTGAGGTCATCGTAAGGTGGCGTGGACGATATTTCGAGAACGTCATAGGGATCATACAGAACAAGTAAACGCACAAAGATAATAGCGATTTTTTGATCAAAACGAATGAAATTAATATTGCTCAAGAACATTAAGAAACTTTGTGGAACCCTTCAACATTTAGCATGCAATACCCGCGCATTCTGATCCCTAGGACTGTTCGATCTCCCTATGCATTTCCCCTCTGCTAACTCGTACCTATGGCCTAAATGTCAGGTGCTTATCAATGAAATAAAGTCGCGAAATCAGACCGTTTCTCTAAGAGTACTTTATCTAGTCGTTCAACATGATTTCACTGTCCCACACACAGCTTAGACGCATAACCTAGTTCAACTTCCTGCAATCATCTCTCCTTCCTCTCTTCCCTTTCTGTCAGCATCCAGTCCACAATTGGTATTTCTCAACTCCCTTTCATCTGATTTAGGAGAGATTGTTGTCTCCTATCAGTCTTTAAAGGGTAATAAATGTAACGCTACATGGGACTAGAATTACTTTAAGTTTTTACTATATCGACGTATAATCTAAATTACAGTGAAATGAACAGTTATAATTAGCATTTAAGATCCGATTGCCGACTTAAAAATGATGTGAAAAAATCAGTTGTGTTTGAGCTATCTAAGTGCCTAGTTAAACTGATTCTTCTGAAATCATACTTTTCAATTACCCTTTCTTTTGTCAAACCTTCTCAAAAACAAGTGAGAATTAATTAGAATAAATGGCCGGCTAAAAGCAATTGAAAGAAAGGCGGATAAACTTATTCAGAGAAAAAATTTGTCCGAAAATTTGAGGATAGATTGAATCAAAACAGTATCATAACAATCTAAACTTGCTCATTCAGGGATTCGGGAAAAAGTGGAAAGATTAAAACAAGCAAATCAACTAGTAAAAAAAGCAGGAAGGGGCTTGAATTAATTTGGGAGAATAAGTGGCAAACGTCTCTTTTAACTTGGTGAAAATTTTGAACCTGAGAATCGTGCGACTTAAATTTGTGCAATTTGTACAATGTAAGTAAGGATAATTATTATCTGTTTATGACGAGCATATAATTCTTTCAGGCATACGCTAAAACTGTAATTCGGAGGTTTGGTGATTAAAACAATTGTACTGTAACTTTGTATTCACTGTATTAAATTTGTGATAGATAGTAGCTTTTAAGGATGAATATTGCTTCGGATTATATTTTCACCATCTCTCAATTCACAAGCCATGTCAGATTTGTCTGAGAGCAGAAAAACTCCGAAGTGAACTTAACTGGAAAGATTTTGTGGTGGTGTAACTTACATTTTTGAAGTTAGCTCTGAAGCTAAAAGCACTGTTAATTATTTGCATTTAGTTCACATTAACATAAATTAATAAACTAATTAACGAAAAAATATCAGAATCTCTGAGGGTTTTCTATAACAATAGGGTATTCATCGCGACTTCCCAGTCATAGGGACATTATATTATCATTTTCCCGCCTCGCCAATTTGTATTAAATATTAGTCTTTACAAATTACAATTTCGGCGCGTCCTTTTGATCAAATGATAATAATAGAGTGTCTGAAAATTGTCTTTTATTTGCAATTTTGATTTTTAATTGAATGATAATGCCTTCATCATAAATAATAGGTGCCCTCTTAATCCATTTGGAATAGAAGAAGTATGGCTTTCAATTTTTCCCTTGCAAAATTGCAGTTTTAAAGACAAAGTGGCGATACTATTCCTTAGAATTGCAGAGCTGTTAGTTTAAATAAACCGTACTAAGCTTATGACAATAATGATCAATTTTAATAGTTGGTTATACCATATCAGGTAAATTTTTCTATTCCTATAACCCTGGCAGTTTGAATGGACTCAATTTTTTGCTCAAGGGAAGCAATGAGCTTTTTAATCCCGCAAAAGTAATCGAGTAAATGAAACAGCAAACGAGCCCTATAAGATGTGAAATATGGTGGAGATGTATAATTGGCAGTTAGTGAAATAAGAAAATCACAAATATCACTAGTTAAGAACTCAAGAATACTGAATTATGGACATTGTTCTATTGGAGGAGTTCACGTTGTGATCTCCTAATGTTTAATCCTCATCGTTTGATTACCGGATTCTTAGGTGAAGTAAGATCTGCTGTACCAAAATCCTATTGACCCTTTCATTTTATTCCGTGATTGGTCACACCACTCAAATAGATGAGACCAACAATGATACATGACATGATCTATTATAGTTTAAACGAAACAGAGATTTATTCTTATTTTGTCACCTCACCATAGGCGAAATCTAATTTGACAGATTTTTATTTCATTGATCAAACGAAAATTTCCACATAGAATACGATTTTGCCCCGAACTCGATGAAGATAATAAAGGCTTCTTTTCCTCCCACTGTCTATAAACGGATGAATTTTAATCAAAATTTTTCAATTATTTGACATTATATACACTGATTTGTTTTAATTTTGTCATAATGATATAGTTATCAAGGCGGACAGATCTTATCTTTGTCTTTTTACAATCCCGACGTAATTAGTTGACGCAATTAATTTATGTTACAAATTTGTTACACTTTCTATCTCCATAATAATTGGGTGTAATTGCTTAATTGTAGGAAAGCTTTTGTTTTTATTTGGCATATTAGAGATTTCCTACGTAGCAATATTAGGAAAATACTTTTGGAAGATTGCAGTAACGAATAAGGTATCTGGTTTTCCCCTAGCTATTCTTCAGGTTATATCTTCTGTCTTATACTAATCTTCACTACGGAAACAGAATGAAGACATGACGGTGGTAAACAGTTTATTGTTAACAGTCTTCAATTAATTGGACGCGAGAAGGGATGTAGTGGCCTGTCGATGCAGTAGACGTTGTATTTAAAAAGGGAGTTTGTATAGGCTGATAGAAACCAGGGGAGGTCGAAATAAGAAACTCTGATCAAATGTTCATGTTGTTGGGTATTCGTAAATGTTCACGGTTCAGTGGGATTTTACCCAGGTGTTCCTCCAAGATATAAAAACGTTGTAGAATCTGACCAGCTCTCACGGGGCAGGGATCTAGTAATGAGCTTAATCATCCATGTTATAAGTAGACAACTTGAGGTCACGTTGGATATCGCTAACGCGTACTCAAAGACCTGTAAAATGTGAAAGCAGAAATAAGAGAATAAGGCTATCTTGATGTCTACTTTTATTCCTAGCCTTAACACGAACTTCCGCCCTTTATTCAGAAATTACCCGGTTTCCTGTGTTCAAATGCTTTCTCATGATTAAAACAGCAGTTTTACTTTTCGTGAACAATAATAAAATAATAAAAAAATTGTAAACTTAAACTTATTCCAAACCTCATGAAAGCATGACCACATGACATTAAATTTTAAATATGACAGACGTTAATGTCAAATTTTGTTTATTTAAACTGCCTAAAATAATTTAAAGTGTTAATGGCTAACTTTAAAATTAGGCTTGTTGCTTTTAAATGTTAGATTCTTGGTGATGGACATTTTGGGAAGACAAAAGAGTTGATCAACACAGTTTAACATAATGATTAACAACTTAGAAATATGATATATAGTTACTATAAACAATATAATCCCATTTCCTACCAATTTACTTGAAGATATAGTGTTAAATCAGAGTTATATTAATCGTTAAGATCCTCGATGGGCAATGTTTAACTAAACTTGAAATTTATAGAAGAAAATGTTTTGGGAGGCTTATCAGAACTATCAAACTTTTCAATTTGAAAAAAAGTTAGTAATTCACATAGCTGATTCCGTTTCTTCGATACACCTGGCTGCATGATTAAAAAGCAAATACGAATTTGTGAAAAAATCTCCTCAGGACATATAATATATTGGCCGAAATGCTGTTGAAATTCCATCAACCGAAAGTTGTCAACTCCAAATCTACAGAAACGAAACTTTGGTTAACGCAATTTCAGGAGGATGCTAAACGGACGTTCAACGAGAAAGAAGGTTAAATTTGGATGATTATGAATTGCACAACAAAGTCTTTCCCAGGCAGAATTTAACAACAACCACAAACCACAAACAGAATATGCATAAAAAAGAAATTAGATGTGCGGTCCCTCGATGCCACTGACCCATTAAAATTGTAAAAGAGTTGTGAATTATTGGCGCATCGCACATCAAAATCCGAAAGATAATGAACCGAAAGATCGATGATACATAATCTAAGTGACAATGGGATGGCTGAAAAATCACGTGGAATCCTCCTTTCTCCCATATGAAATTGAAAATGACGAAAAGAAAGTTAATGCAATGCCGCTTAAAATGTTGAGCATTCCAAATAAATTAAGCTAAGTTAAACAAATCACGCGAATTATTTATACATACGCACTATTACAAAAGAAAAAGAAACTGTTAATGGTTGAAACTTGCAATTTCATGTAATAAAACAAACGAGTATGATATTAACTTAGGTTCTATGCCAAATATCTTTCTTCTGCTACTATCACTTAATCAATTCGACTCCGAAACCGGCTAATTGCAAGCTTTGATCAGACCAGGTGGCCTTTATTGATGTCCTCCATTCCTCGGGCTATTGTTTCCATCAAGGAAGGGGATACAGTGTTATGGAGAAGCTTATTAGCTTCTTTTTCAAACACGTTACACTCCACCCCATATATAATAATCGAAAGGATCAAAGTCTGGTGAGTAGTTAGGAGGCCGTAAGCTTGGAATGACATGATGATGACAATCATCGGCCATCCATTCAATCCTGGGTTTTGAGAGCTTCATAGAATGGAGCCGAATCCTGTTGGAAGATATAGAATTTTTATCCACTGGCTGCGCTGTATATCCAAGGAGGCCTAACAACAATGGTTTAAAGAGTCTCCACATAGGTATCTTCATCTCCATTAGTTCCAAGGTCCTGTGGAAAAATTTCAGGAGTCAAGATGTGTCCCTCTCTCACTGCCTTTGACAACATCAAAAACCATCATTATTACTGAAATCTTGGTGCGTATTCAAAACAGTTGGAAATTCAGTAGGGTCTATCCGCACATATATACCATTGCACGAAGTAACTTTTTCATCCTCATAGAAGCTTTTTCGTGGGAGAAAAACTAAAGCAATCCCTTTCTTCTGAGTGCTTTAATTTCTTTAAGAGTCGTTTTGCATGTATTAAACGATTCTCTTGAGTTGTTTTCGTCGACACAAACTGATGATCTCGTCAAGGACGCATGAGATTTGTATCCGAGGTTTCGATGAAGACATTCATATATTGTTGTTCTTTCAGATGTTGGAAGATCTTTGGTAAGATGTCGCACATTGATTTCCCACGATTTTCGTCCATCATGTCATGTCATGCCATGCACTCTTCTCAAAAATTAAGATCTGAGTGAATTAGCCCAGCGTTGACGATTCTCACGCTTTCTGTTCCTCGTGACGGCCAATCCAACCCCATTATTTTTATTCAACAGTTCTTTTCCAACTTTGCAAACAAAGGAAATGGCAAATTTAAGAAATCGTGCAATTTCTAAATTCCTGTGTTTCGCTTTTACAAACACTATCATACAGCGTGTCTTTTCATTTCATTAGTTATAGTAGTATCTACCATGAGATCCTCTGATATAAAACATACACTTATTATTATTGGGTTAGTTTAAATTACGAAAATATGAGTGTCCTCAGATAACTTACGCACCCTGTATTAATTTTTTGGCTTAAAAATGAGTACTTTCGTAGATTCACGCCTACTGATGCGTGAAATTCTGTAGGTACATGAACTAGGTCAAATTATGTCAAAGCATTTAAGAGGCATCTTGTGTAGTCTAGATAATCGAAAATTTAAAGAGAGTTTCAAGGTAAAATATTTTGTAAAAAAGAGATTTTAAAATATTGCACTTTCAGTTTGCCTAATACGCTTCTTTAATGTGTACTCGACTATTAAAATAAACATGTTTGTTGAGTAATTATTTTCTGCAGAAGATCAGAAAAATCATTATTGACCATAATTTGCTATTTCAATTATTAAAAAAACGTAGTTTAACTTTAAATTTGCATCGTAAAATATGTGTTTAGGAAATGGCGATTTCACCATGAAGAGTACAACATCTATTTTAATTCAGTAAACCGATCTCTACATGTGGATATTAAATCCTAGTTTGTCTACTTTCTAAATGTTCCATCATCCATTCGGACCTATTTAAAGTAAACTTCCACGTATTCCACATACATGCTTCTTCCTTTGGACAGTCTAAACAGTTAATTCATTAGGTAGCCCAAAAACATAAATCGGCATTCATTCTCAAACCTTCGAAATTTTGAAAATGATCCCAATTTTTGTAGCTGCTATATTACGTATTATATATTTTATGCTACAATTTAAAATGATTTTTTGTGCAAATATTTATCAATTTTGAGATGATGAGCAAATCAGTTCATTAAACTAGATTTCAAATATTCTTTTACACGAAGATATTTGTTTAAATCAATTAAATAGTCACTAAAACATACTGTCTAAATTCTTAAATTTATTGGTAATTCATGAAATCCGATTTTATTATATTTATTAATGAATCTCCAGAGTGACCATTGTGGTTTAATTTTTTTTCGGTTTTGGATAATTGTTCTCTTTATTAAATCTAAATCTCTTGACTAAAATTTTTAGTTTAAATGAACTCTTACCTTGATTTTAAATTATTCTTTTGGCCTGGTTGTCCTTGGTAAAAGTCACGGTAAACAGCCAAAGTCTAACTGATAAATTAAATCGTATTAAGCTATTTTGTTCTGATATATCCGATTTTTTATGAACTTACTGGTAAATATGACCATTGAGGAAGAGAAAGAGGCACGTGTATTTCATTTATAATTGATGACTATTAAACTTAAATAATTACGAATTAAAGATAAAGTATTTTAATTTTTTTAGATAAATATGCATTCCTGAGACTTTCTCAATTGTATCGAGAAGATTATCTCTGCATAAAATTTTCCATTTCAGATGAATGGTCTCTGGAACTGTTTATCTACAATTTCACAATCCAAAATTTTAGCTACACTGTTGTCAAGGTTAGGATGTAATAACTCGTGTAAAAGTATGCAGACTTTGTCGTTAGTTCTGAACTTCAGGTTTTACAGGTCTGGGTCAAACTATTTATATATTTAATTAATTTGAATATAATGATAATCACCAATAACAAATTAGGAAAATACACTTCGCCTATTTCATTGTATGCATTGCTTCATTTTGTATCCTAATTAGTTTTAAATGGAGGTAGGAAAAATTATACTCATATTAAAATTAATTTTGATAAGTCGTCCTTGTTAATAGCTACTTGGTATATGTTTATTATAATCATCATACTCACCGACTTTTTCAGAACCTGAGTCCAGCATTTAATAAGAAAATCAAGTTAATTTCATTCCAACAATTCTATTAACTACTTCCAAGTACATCTATTTCGTCTTCCCCCCTGTCAATCTTCCTCAATTCTAAAATGATCCTTGTTTGCCACTAGTCCTGTATATTTTCTAAGTTAATTATGTATCAAAACACAAACCAATTTCCTAAAACCTTTTGTGATAGAATTATTTGGAGATTTCACTTGGTCCTCAAAATAAATAAAACTGGTTAGCTTATCCCGAGTAATGGTTTTAAAGATGGAAGTGACACTAACGTCCAAAAACTCACATTTGGTCAACTCGAGTTCGTGCTTTTTTCTCCAATCAGGTGAATGGGAACTGAGTTATATTATGCCAGAATAACAAGACCAAATGAATACAACATCTCTTAAAATTTCCGTTTATTTGCTTTGAAATTTAATTTCTAACTGAAAACTATCAAAAGTCTATAAGAATAATGTCTTAAAATAACGAAGTGACTCTGAAGGTTCCAGGAAATAACGGAAAATTTACAGTTTAAGACTGGAGTCTATAATTTAAACTTCTTCCCCATCTCCATTAAAATATATATAACCTTAATTACCACTTTTACTTCCGATCGGGAAGAAAATTTGTTTAACTCCTAACATTGTAGTTTTTCTAAAAGACTCGCTACAGTTTTCTTCCAAGCGTGATTATAACGACCAAGGCACCGTTTGCAAACATCTATAACATTTATTCGATATTCAAATTTTATTCCATATTTGTGATCTCACTTCAGGCCAATATTTCTATTATCTTTAAAGATCATTAAATCTTAAGGGGGATACTGCGCTAGATTCTAAAATGAGCTGTACTTGCGACTAGTATGACTTTATTGGCGAACACTACAGGAACAACTTTTGAATATCGACCAGAAGTGAGATTTCGAACTTGTAATGAGGTCTAAAAATTGAACAAAACCGTGAACTGCAAGTTCACTTAAAATGATACAGCTTAATGGACAAATATTTCGATTTCAATAAATAGATTTGTATTAAAATCAAGTTTTTTTGCGGTTGAAAAGTACACAAACTCATCCAGAACTGCTAATGTCAGACTTGGTCAGAAAATTTAAGAGCATTTTTGCGTTATTGACATCGTTTAAGTGTATTAGGTCAAAGGTAATCTATTATGTGAAAAGGTGAGAATAACTATTATGGGCAGTGAAAATTAACAACGTTACTTTCTTTTACTACAAATCAAACGTAATGTTTGAATATTATTTAAGGGTTCAAGCGCTGAAAGCTTTTGTTTAAATTTGGAGTTTCTTAGCGAAATAAAATATTTCCAAATGCCAACATTGAGGGAAATTTGACATATCATCCAAAGTCTACTAGACGGCAACCACATAATGTAATTTAATTTCCACCGGAAACGGAAGAGCTTATGTTTAAGCTGTTTTATTAATCATGGAACCTATTTTTAAGTGAGCTGTTATTACTTACTACTTATTAATATAGTACTAAAACCTAAAACGGTATGTATTTTAGAAAACCAAAAAAATGATACTGATAGTCTATTGGAGGTAAACTAAAAGGAAAGTGATTGTATAAACTTCTAAAGCTGAAAATCAATTCCGTTATTTCCATGGCATAGCAAAATTAATCTTTTATAAATTTTAAACATCGAAAAGCATTCCATATGGGTAACAGACAATGAGTCAAATAAGGTAGAAAACGCGGAGGCAGTCAACAAATTTTATTTTGAGGTAAAAACATCAAGACTCTGACTTTATTCGAATTCTGAAAGCATTGAGTCCTCCAGATTCTTATGTGAAGCTTTGATAATGTGTAGTGTGCTGATGTTCAAATTTCATGAATTGATTCACAAGTTCATATGTGAAATTACATCCTCGATATTCCAATCGTATTGATTGGCTGACTTAATTCCGTGATTATCATGCCACTCGATCAATTGGTCTTTCGTTACTGCCAAAAGCAGTAAGCAGAGAATAGTAAAATATACTTTAGATGGTAATCGTATTTCAAAGTTTTCTATTTCTAGTTCAAAAAAGACAAATTCACGTGAACTAAGTATAGTTGGGTTTAAATTGTTAATTAGCTACGGTACAGTGACTGTACTTCAAAGGAAGTAGTAAACAACTTAAGTCAAGCCTATCTAGTTTAATCAGTCGACTAAAATGTTTTTTTGCCGGAAATCAACAGTCGTTAACGGAAATTATCGGTAATTTTAGCATTGAGAAAGAGAAAAGTCACTTTTTCCTAGCTTATCTTTATATACATAAAGGTGTTGACTTCAAATGCTAGCTGTCTCTTAACTGAGGACAGAGTAATTGAATAATTTAGAATAGAGGAAAGATGACATTCGAGAGCACGGACGAAAAGACACAAGGGAGAAGAGATTATTAATAGTTACATTCTAAAAAAGATGTAACGATATATATATGAAATAATTTGAGCCAGAGGGAGAATTGAGATATGTGAACGTATATAATGTTTATTAAATAAGAGAAAATAAAGCCGAATTTTGCCAGAAGAATATCCATATAACATTCAATTAGAATTAGAAATAGCCTATTATGTTTAATGTTACTGGAATTTAAATTGGGCACCCCTCTTGTTGGCCAGAACTAACAAGGGCGCATGGTCACAGATACGAACCAGTGGGCATTGACCTCGATGCCTATGGCTTGGCAGACAAGCACATTAGTCAATGAATTCAATACTTTTTATCTACCACTTTGGGAAAGATGGCAGATAAACCAAGAGTACTTTAATGAAATGGACTTACCTTTTACAAAACCGAGACTCTATTTCATCGGTTCACTCATGAATCTCAGTTTTCTGATCCTTGACACCTCTCGACACCTATCCTTACAACCATCTCGAGTGGTAGATTATATTTTAAATAATACACTTTACGCGCTAACGAACATTGATATCTGAAGCAAATTCTCTTTATTTAGGATTTATTAACCGCTATTAATTTAAATTAGTTTATTTTGGCTTGTCAACAATAGCAATCAACCAATCACTTATCAATCAGCAGTGTTGAAACCGCGTTGTAACCGAAGCCCATATATTTTCAAAGCTGTACTTGTAATTTCTGGTCGACAATTCTCCATTATTTTATTTACTTAATCTCCAATGAAAATTCACCTTATAATTTTGACTATCTCAAAATTCTTTCCAAACTTCAAACCCATAAATGCTTAATTATGTCTTTTGCTGTCGTAGTCTCTGCTGCACCCACCTAATTGTCTGCTGATTCTTGATCATCATTTCTAATCCTTTTGAAAATAAATCCATTCTTTCTCAGTGCCCTTTTGAAATTTATAATAATATTTGCTTGATATAGCAAGATTTAGAAATACAAAGTCGACAGAAACACTAAGCCATCTGACAAAATTAGGCTTGGAGATATTCCTTCCAAAACTAAAAGGAAAAAAAGCATTTCCCAAATTAGAAGAAAGATGTCATCGAAGGACAAGCATTTATTGAGCCACAGTAATGAATACGAGAGAAGTAGGACGTTAAAATCTACAAGAGATGGAATAGGTGTCTACAAAGAATGGGTTGGAACTAAGTTGTCATAAAGAGGCCAAATTACGTTTAGCACCAGTGCACTCAGAGACCTGCTCAGTTCCTCCATTACTGAGCTCATACTGACTTAAAGAATTGTACCCTAACTGTCAACTGTCCATTGATGAACAAATAGCACGTAATCTATTTACCGTCTTATCTTACCTCACTTTGCATGTTCCTCACAGTCCGGATTGTCCTTGCTCAATACTGACCTGCTCTTCTCCCAATTAAATCTTTACTCACTCCTCCTTTCTTCTCTTATTCATTCTTATTCTCATCAAATTATCTAATACACATTTTTCCAACTCAAATTTTGGTATTTTAACTCGACAAAGGCTGTTGTTTACTGTTAGCCATAGGAGGATCCATAAGCGGATATTAAGCCTAATCTGGTCTGGCTTTTAATGTAATTTTGCTTGGGATTAGAGTTACTCTACTCGATAAGCTAAGCTTATTATACTGTATTTTCCCTTTATTTACTAGATGAGCAACGAAGAGGGAAGCCAACATCTAATGTATGGATTTGGAAGAATGTGCTACAAATACCTCCACCATTCAAATCGCTCTTCGAGAATTGGTGAAATGAAATCAACAACGCAGGAATGTGCAGTCACACTAAATTTGAACCATTTCTTTTTCGAAAAAGTATGAAATTCGATTAAAGTAACCGAAACCTTGAGAATATTTATTAGCTCAAAAAGGTTCATTTTCGGAATCTTATGGTTCTCGTGATTTTTATATTTTAGCTTTTTATTATAATATTTATATATAGTAGTTCAGTTAATTATTTTCCCCTATGAAAGTCGGTTAGAGCGAACTCATGTTATTTATGTATTAGTAAATTATTTACAGTCGTTGATTGACTCTACTTTAATATTTGATGGAAAACAACTTAATTCAGGTATTTTTTAGTGTTTAACGTTAGCTAATTAAATCAGTAAACTTGAATAGTTTTGGCGGTTATATCTAATTGGCTACGGTAAATCGACTCTTGAAAAGGAAAAAAGGATTTGTTTATTCTATCCTTGTCTATAAAAAAATGAGAAGTTGACTTTAAACGCAAACTAAATGCGTAAGCTATCTGAGGACACTTATATTTTTGTAATTTAAACTAACCCGATAATAAGTAATGTATTCTTTATATCAGAAAATCTTATGACAGATACCAATGAAATGAAAAGACAATGAAAATGAAAAGCAAAACACAAGAATTTAGAAATTGCATGACTTCTAAAAGTCGCCACATCTTTCGTTCGCAAAGTTAGAAAAGAACTGTTGAATGAAAATAATGGAGATGAATCGGCTGTCACGAGGAAGAGAAGGCAGGAGCATCATCAACTTTGTGCTGACTCGCTCAGAAGATCTGAGTTTGTGAGAAAAGTGTATGGGATGACATAATTGACAAAAATCGTGGGAAATCAATGCGCGACATCTTGTCAAAAATCTTCCAGCGTCTGAAGGAACAACAATATATAGGGAATGTCCTTCATCGAAACCTCGGATGCAAATCTCATGCGTTCTTAGGCAAGGTCATCAGTTTTACTGACTGATGATAAAGTTCAAATAAACCTTCCATTCAAAAAAAATCATAAAATTTAATTTATAAATGTTTTCTTCAGAGGCAAGAGAGAAACACGTATAACATGATTGCACTTTACGCTGATCTACTTACTAATTTCTGTAATTTTCTGCCATCATAGTTTCATTTGAACAATTACTATCAAACTTTATAGTAAATTGTACTTTGTAACATTTAAATGTCTTGAAAATTTGTAGGATCGTCATATAGTTCATCCCTCTGATCGGAAAAAGGATAATCTCTTGTTTATATTGAAAGTGCTATGAACAGGGAAATGTAGACAATTTAAGGCCAAATTCAACGAAGGAATGAAAATACGATTTACTCCCAATATAATGAAAATTAAACCAAAAGCTTGAAAGAATTTCAGTACTAAATGTTTTTGATAATATAGGATATTTGAGAAGTTAATTTGGCTTGGGGTTAATTTTCGGAGCGCTTGTGCCGGCTGCCGGTTCCCATAAAAAACGATTTTTACTACCGTGATTTTTTTTTACTGACGAATTTCACAAACCAGTTTTAATCTGGTTTATGTCAGAAGATAGCGTATATTCCAAAACTGTGCAAATTTAAAAAATCATTAATGAATTTAAAAAATATTTGGTTGATATAAAGTGAAATTTACAGCCTAATTTGCCCTCTCTGTCGACTAAGTGCTGCTGAATGGAATTTAAACACTGACTGATTTTGATACTTTCTGCCTATCTGCATGAGAAAATTGGCAGATAGATCACCTATGCATTAACGAAATCATGCCTACTGATAAGAAAATTGAGATTTCATTTTCGTGATTGTGTCTCACGTGATGTATTTTTCAATAAATCTTCAGCTATAGAGTTCACGCTGAGATTGGAAAAAAATCAGCTCATCGAGATTGGAATAATTATTTGGCTATTTAACTTAAAATACATTTATGGACACAAAATTCTAGTCAAATCCATCATCGAATTAAAAAGGAACTATTAAATCTTCTCCGTTCCTGTTCTTCCTTCTCTTTACCTTCAGCTGACTCTCACCTGCCACTCATTATCTAATGTCAGTTTCACTAACGAACTCACAAAATATCTGCGTTCCTCAACACGAATTGTTTCAGTAGTAATTTATATTTTTTGACAATAAGACGTCTGTCAATTACATACGCAAACACCTCGGTTCAAGTAGATATCGGAATGGCTGCCGAGAACTTCATGAAAAATTGAATTAAATAATGAAAATTGAGTTATACGAATAATCCAAATAAAAGCGATACCCCCAAATACTTCCACTAATTTATATTAAATTTATTAACAAAAGATTTTCTTTTCTATTCAATATTATAGTTACTTCATAATAGCTGGGATGCCTCAGCGCAAATACATCTAATCAGATCATAGTTGGCAGCCTTTTATTTAAAAGTGGATGTAAAAGCGGTTATTTTCCCAGATTGGGAGGTGCATTAAGAAAAGTCACTCCCAGCACCTATTTTTTTCGAAATTTCTGGTGGATAAAATGAATAATATTTGCCTAATAAAATTAAATAACAATTTTATTTTTAATTTTTACAGCTCCTCTAAATTTGTTAAAATTTGCCAGATTGCAGAATCATTGCGTTTTATAATATCGAGCAAATTGTGCAAATTTGTCTATTTTCGTGTTATTATTAAGCTGGAACATTTCTAGTCTATTCGTGAAGCTAAGTAAGCTTTAAGAAGTGGCTTTAACGGTGAATAATAAAATGTTTAACTGCCTGTCCGCAGAAGCAAAGATTACATCTGTCAAAAATTGAGGTTAAATATTTTTGTGATGTTTCCAACACTTCTTTTGTCAGTTTCTCATACTCCTACTAAAAATTCTTCTCTTTCTCCTGTTGCAACATTATGTCCTATGGTGATTTCTAATGTAAATCCTGTTGAGGCACCCAATGATTACATAAGTTTACACCCATCAGTCAAAGATGGGTGTAACAAGTCTCACTCGCTTTAATGAATTTCAATGCCTAAAGTCGTCGTCTCTGAACTTAACATGTCCAAACAATGATTAGTCCAGAATCCTGACTGCTTGATCACTAGACAGAACAAATATGCCGCCGAAAGGGATAGAAGGAGGGCTGCTGTATACTTGACTTCTCCATAACTCATGAATCGTCTACTATGTCCAAACCCACAAAATTGCTTGGTAAATAAATTCCTTGGAAAATAAAGATCGTCTTCCATCCTAAGCAATCGACGCCGTTGGATGATAAACACAACCAATCCGAGGAAATCGGCTTCACTAAACCTATTTCTCTCGCGAATGGAACTGTGTCAAAAGTGGTTGGACAAAATGCAGGTGACCCTACATTTCCTTATGATCCAGATCTCATGTTCTATCAAACTAAAGTTTCATGGTCACACATTGATCTTTGTCCTGCTGGACCTATCTTGGGGGCTCAGTTAGGCCTAGTCGATTCGTACTCAAAGTGATCGAAAATCATACCTCTTGAATTTGCCAGAACCGGTATCATTATCACTGTACTCTGTCAGGTTTTCGCCACTCATGAAGAAAAATAACTGTGTTCAGAAATGTCGATTGGTTATCCTTCTACTCCATTTGAGGACATTTGTTGTAGTCGAATATCTCCCCTTCTTACTTCCCTCCTAATTTCAATGATCTAGATGGGGAACTTGTTGACAGTTCGAAAAGGCACCTTTTTTGTGTCACAAGAGGGGAGACAGTGAAAGAGTTCTTAATCCTGTACACACAGGGTACAGGACGCCTCACGTTGGATCCAAATCTGGGTGCGCTATCGCAAAAATCTCTGTTCACATCGGGCGGCCTGAACTTCCAAATCTAGAACTGATCCAAAGGAGACTTATCTGGACGCATATTACCAACCCCTACTGTGGAATTCCAAAATTTTCAAGATCCAGCGCAATCATCGGCCAGATCGTTACTTCGGACGCCTCAGAAGATCTCGGAAAAAATTAAAAGTGGAACCGGCATCGGAAGTCATGGATGAACAACTTTCCCGAAAAGTGTTGTGTAAAATGGATAATTTTTATTAGCAATTTTAGATTTGTTAAAATTTGCTAAATTGCAGATTCTTTGGGTTGTATAATTTTGAATTCATTGCGTACGTCATGTTACTACTGAGTTTTGGCTTCTTTAGGCTAATTTGGAAGGATAAAAATTTCCTTCATTCATTTTAACTTAATAACTAGTTTATCGTTCAAACTCTAGTACTTCATTATTCTTTATAAAGGAAGAACAATGCGATAAATGCAAATAATTTATTTAAAATACAACACTTCCAGTTGAAACACTTATCACAGGTTGTTAAGGTTTCATCACCTTTTAAACGGGCCTTAAAAGTAGTCCTGCATTGACTACAATAAAGATATTTGTTCGAAATGCAATTACATAGCCCATGTTGATTGGTCTCATTCATAATTGATTGACCAATCATTTTGGGGTATTTTCAATTGGCCATTCAGGAATGGAATATGATTACTACTCACTACTTAGCTGACGTGCGTAGGTATCACCCCACTTTCCACACATTACTTTAATTTCTTTACTAGAAAATACTAACACAAAATTTGATCTTTAGTCTTATTTGGATAGAGGAACATCTTATAGATTTCGATTCCTTGGCTACTGTTTGGGGTCATAAATATAGAATTCGTCCAATCATTTGGTTGGATTATTGACCGTAATCAAAGGAAGCTTGTACGTTAAATTATTTTTTATATAAAATGTATATACATTTATGACTTCGAAATAATGTAACCTGTTTTGTTAGAATAACCAAAATATTTTATTTTTCAATTATTATTTGATTTTTTTCCGTTTTCACAATCGGATGTCTTACTAACAGCAATTAAGTTAGATTAGTTTGAATATAATCTGGGAAAAACGTTTCATTAAATTCAGTAAAAAGGCATTTTCTTTAACTTTAATCAATTGCAGAGTATAAATTTAATATAATTACATACAAAAAGATAAAATTATGATAAGTAATCGAATGTTGACACTACCTACTCAATTGCGTTACACCTGAATGAAGGCAGGGGAAGGAGAGATGCAAGCGATATAAAATTAAATTTCCATTAATTGTCAAATTTGACATTAGTTACTTGGTTGGTATGATATGTTTTAACTTTGTCATCTACTTTAAGGTAAATGAAATATTACAAGGAATAATGTGGATTAACTATAATACCATGAAAACATAAAAATAGGATCCCTCTGTGAATCGCAGAATAATGATTTAAAAATCAAAATAGCGTAGGACTTGCCTCCCTTGGAAGTATAAAGAAAGACATCCTTAAAAAGAGATGCTGAGGCTAAAAGCTAAATTTGCAACTATATTTAGTAGCCGGAATTCATTATAGATATTGACCATTTCCTCTCCTGTTCTCTTTTTTTCATCGAAGCTATATGCTGGCAATCAGTTTTTAGTAAAGTTTAAGTTGACCTAGAAGCAAATTTACGGTTGCACAATAAATTGATAAAAACAACATTTTAATATTTTAATCAACATGAGCTGTTAATATTTGTAGATAACAGAAAAAAACGATATTCTAAACGAGTTAGTAACCATTCTATGTACGGGGTTGAGTCGATAATTTGATGTTTGCAAGAAGTGCTGATCAGTGTTATAATATTTATCCGTAGTGGAAAGAAAAAGATGAAACGCGGTGGGAAGGTAAAAATAAAGATTTCTTTTCCGATTATTTTAGATGAATTAAATTTTTCGGTGATTTGAAATGCCCGAAATGTCACGTATTAACTCACGTCGTTATCAACCTCAAATTGAGGAAATTCCTGAACCACTTCGAAAAATTGCCATATTGGGCAAATCCGAATTTACCGCTGGATTAGAAAACTGCTGGCAGGTTTATGAAGCCCAAATGCAGAAATCTAAAGAGGTACGTAACATAATTTCGATCGTTATCGTGTCCCCTTTGAACTAGAACCATTTGAAATAGCTTACTCGAATAATCAAACCCCATTTCGATGTTTGGGAAAAACAGACGCAATCAGACAGCCAAATGGTTTGAAAATCAAAAAAATTTCTTGTTTATTTTCTTTAGAACTGTTCGGCTTTTGTTCTAACCAAGTTAGCCCCCGACAAAACAGGGAAAATGAGAAAGAGGGAAATTAACTTGGAGGTTTGTCGCAAGGAGATAGAGATGCTTCGTACGCTTCAACATAAAAGGACCCTTAAAATCTTTGCCGAAGTAGAAGAAAATTGGTATGGTTTATTGTTTCTCTTCCAAATATTAAGATTCTATTTAATGTATGAAAAGTTATATGAATTCTTAACTTAAAGGTGTATTCTATTTTGAAATATTTTCAAAATTTATGCTTTCTTTTAAACAGTTTTTGCGTTGATTTCCTGTTTGAAAGAAAAAGTAAAATCAAAGATTTAAACCAGCTTTTTATGCTTGATAAAAGTATAAGAAGACAAAGACGAGAAATGATGGAGATTATTCTACATTATCTAATCATCAAACACGAAATAAACATGAAATTTTTGGGACAAGTGAGGACGACTTTTGGAGGAGAAAAGATGTCAAATTAATAATCTTGTGCTTTTCAAAGATGTAATTTATATATTAGAGGTTAATGACATATTTTATCAATGCTAAGTGATCAAGACAATTTTGACGACTGGGTCCAGATAACGTGGAAGTTCAGACAGAGAAATGACTTCTCGTGTCATTTTATTTCTGAAGCACTTTTCGCGATAAACCACTTGCGTTTCTTACAGCGTATTTGAATTTATGTTTTAATAGAGCTACTCAAATTCAAATATATTGCTGAATAAATTTTTAAAAAATTAAATTTTTGCAGTGGATGCCAATTTTGGATTTTATTTCTTTATACAAATAGTACCTTTTTTCTATTAAATCATATCATTTTTTCCTGACTTCTGATTGCGTGTTTTATTGCTTTAAATTTTCTAATTTTTTCAAAAATATCAAACTTATTCGTGACTAATTATTTTGCTCCTCCTCTAATTTTCCCTTTTTCTTCAAAAATCTTCTTCGCTTCTAGTCCTTAGAAATAGTCAGTTCTTAATACTTTGATTGAAATAGAATTATGGCCTTAGAAATGTTCCATCAAACCTCAATTAAATTCATAGACAAATAGAAAGTGAAAAATACCCCTCACTAATAAAATGAGAGATCGAATAATTTTGTGTTCTCATTTGTATTAAGAAAAATTAGAAATTGAAACGTCATGTCTCTTTTATCAAGGATTTTTCTTGTACCTCATCAGAGTTTCAATTTCCATGATATATATCTCTAGAGGAGTTCTTTGATATCAGGTTTGAATCGTCGAATCGAATGCTAGAAACAACAACATGTTTCGTTTCTGACAGTCACAGTAATTATCTTATATGTAGAAATACGAATCTTAATTTTCTGTTTGAAGTCAACTTGACTTTTTCATTGAAATAAATTTTTAGCTATATATAGCGAATATGCATTAAAATTATGTGTGTGACCTCTAACGGGGAGGTATAAGTCTTTTCAACTCATTGAAATTCCATAGTTTTTAGACCCACCCCATTTCAAAGAGAGTCTGAAGGGTATATTTAGCAAATACTTGAGTATCTACTGAAGTTTATATGTCAGAAATATACAGACAGACAAATCTGTCTGTATGGACAGAGAGAAGATGGATAGCCTATAAAATAGAACCTAAGTGATGGCGGATGTGTCATTTTGAAGTTTATGGGAGGATGATAGAGTTTCTAAAGTTTGATGCAAGTCCTTTTGTTACCACTAAACATGAAATGATAAAACATTCTGTAAGGAAGAAAATAAGGCTAATTGAAATTTCTAAAACTATGCGGACTAATATCATTCAATTTAATAGAGAATCTGGGACACAGTTCCTACACTGACATCGTGTCAAAAAATAAATGATAATAGTGAGTATCTCCCAAACTGTTCAGGAAAATATCCTATTGAACTAAGAACTATTTTCAAGGCGCGGTTTCTGAAACCTTTGCGAAATTACGGTATCAACTAGTTTGTGTAAATAAACGCATTTTGATTTCGACTTAGAGGCATTTTCATAAGAAAATCATTCAATTCGATCACATATCTCGAACAAATCAAACACATATCTAATGCTGCACAAAAGGATGAACGAATAATGTATATTTATCTCCTCTAATCAACAAGATATTCCACCAGTCATTTACGAAACTTGAGACTGAATCTACTTCAGAAAAATATCGACGATTGTGTCTATATTCAAACATTTTTCTGAGATAATTTGTTTTTTGATTATTCCATTTTTTATTCGCGCATGATTATCCTGCATTTCCTCTTAGGTGGGCTTTTTTACTCTTTGTCAAAAAGTTTACAAATTGCACTGAGTCTGAAAAATATGCCAACTTATTTTGGCTCATTTCCTAACTTAGTATCTTACATGTACCCATGAAATTAACGCCGTCCATCAAAGTAAAGATATTTTTTCTAATTCGCCCGCACATATACATATATATTAACTGGGAGGTTCAAAGTTTAAAATACTGGTCTAACCACATTCTGGAATAAGTTTGGACATGTGAGGGTCTGGTTGTCACACATGTACAAACAGCCGGTATGGGCTGTCTGAGTAGGGGGAAGGTTGGTGAGTCATAAAATAAGTCCCCAAAAAATGCTACAATAGGAAAAAATATATTCACACTAGAGGGCGATTTTCAGTTTAAAATTTCAAATTTATTCGGTAGCTTTAAATATGCTTCTATTTAATCTAACGGTGGATACCTGAACATACAGGAAAAAAGACTTCATAAAAGAGGTCTGTTATCAAGAAGACGGAGTTAATTTAAAGTTGAAGGGTTGCGTAAGCCCTCAACATAACAATTATTTAGTAGATCATATATTAAATGATCATTTCATAATTAAATAATAAATAGAGATAACCGGAAAGAACTGAAAATTGCTGAAAAATAATTTGTCAATAAATTGATTTGACTAAATTTGAAGAGACAGAAAACCATATGTCATAAATGACAATGTTCAATATAAATATGGAGCTACTATAATATTAAGAGAAAGTTATACACGATGGCAAATTCGTTAGTTCATTGGTATAAAGTATTATATTTAATTTTGTCACAGTTATTTCCTTGAAATACTATGCAGAATTGTTTAATTACCATCAAAATATGTCTAGTCGACTAAGTTTCTAGGGGGGTTCGGGCATGTACTTCGAATAATCGCTCTCAATCATCGAAATTTATGAACGGTCAGCATTGTTTTAGCTTAATATTTGGCTGATAGACAAGATAATTCAATCAGAGCATCTCTTCTTCTGCTACTGTCACTGCCATGGGATTGATTTTTTAGATGAAAACATACTGTTCAAAAAATTTGAGATAAACGCAAATATTTGCAAACCTAATTTAAACACATGTTACATAACACTTTTACTAAGCTGGTTAAGGTATAAAACATCACAAATACAATCAACGCAATCAATGGAATGAAAATTCACTATCAGTACGATGAATTGTGTACATATTTTCCGAATATTATATTTTCTTGTTAGATATTCTCAGATTATGACTGTTGATTTATTATTGTCCATAGTTAACAGCAATTGACTGTTGTGGTTGCATCACATTTCTTGTCTTCTATCAGAAATAAGTAAACAATATACTATTAATCTAACTCATGGAGAAATTCTTCCTTTGAAACAATCCGCTAATTCAGAATAAACGTATTCTTTTGTCCATATGATGATAGAGAATCCATTGAATAACATTAGCCAGTTCATTTCTTTATTTCATACACTAATTAAATGTAATATTTCTGGTGGCAAAATTTATTCCTACAGGGTTTCCTATTTGTACCGGATCTTAACTATCAATTTCTTCTAACTTTGCCTGTACTTTCTTGAGCGAAATTGAAATCCATCAGTGATTCAACAATGTTTTAAATAAAATATCACACTCATTAATACTCGTCAATACGGTAGTCATTGGAACAATGGTTACTCTAACTTCTAAAAGCCTCAGTAAGTCCATCGGCTTGAAAACTCCATCACTATTGCTGGTTATATAGGATTTCTCAAACACTGACACCTGACGGACATTTATTACTGGCAAGATGTTTTTAATCTGCAATTTTATAACAAAACCAAAACTTTTTTTCATTTATTTACTTCAGCTAAACGATTTTTTTGAATTTCATCGATTCTCTGATCACCAAATTAAAAGCTTAAATATTTTACTCATTTCAGTTACTACTTATCTTGGCTAAGTGAACCGCTTTCAGGAACACTTCAAACCCATCTCAACAAATCCCCGAGAGGGGTAAGTCGAACTTAAATCTTACATTCAGAAGAAATGTAATATCTTTTAGCTTATATTAAGAGGATTTTTTTTAAAATTAACGTAGCAACTCATTGGCATGGAGCTGGAGATTATTCTTGGTATTTTTCAAGTGAGTATTCAATATCATAGTACCCTTTTTATTTTCCGTTTAATAAAATAATATAAAAAATAAATAAACTTATGAAAATAAATAACGAGAAGGCATAAAATCTAAAAACAATGGCAAAATTATAGCGAAATAAAATTTGAAATGTGGTGCATTGCATAACTTAAGTAAGAGAAATTATGGGTACACTTTCTTAAAATGCACGGGTTTTTGTTACAGTTAACCGTCAAATTTCATTTAATTTGAAATTTTAAAAGTTTTCACAGTTGGTCTTGAGTATGATCTAATAAAATACTATTAACAGAGGCTCAAAATTGCTAATTAATCATATCATTCATTTGTCCAGATGCGACATTTTAGGTGAGTAAAGGTACACTCAAACTTGTGACGGAATTACTTATAAATCATTGAAATCTCCTTTCTCTTATCGGCCGTCCGAATTTTTTCGACAATGGGCGTCACCATCTATTGCGATTTCGTCAGACCCCACACTAAGTTAAGCATATGTTAAGTTGAAATATTTAAACACTATTTTTAACGTAATATGAATACGTTTATTAGTATTCAGTAAAAATCCCAAGCCTTTTTAAGTATTCAGTAGAATTCAGTTTTATAATAAATGGCGAAAAACGAATTAAAAGTAACCAACGGCGTTTGATATGTTTTTGTAGAAATCCGAAGTTGGAATAGTTTTTCAGCTATTGTTCAACAATTCTATTGATTATATGTCTCAATTTGCTGCTTTTAATATTGATTAATATAAAAAGTAACAGATATGATATAATATTCGTATACTATCTCACATGTTCAGTATTTTACAGCTATGATCAGTTGTTATTGAACTGATATCCTTTCTTTTGCAGATAAATTGATAAAGTAATAGGCTGTGTGGAGGAATTGCAATGAATGCTGTCGGCCGTTGTTTCGTAAAGCCAATCATCTCATAAGCAGCTCCTTAACAAGAGTAGGTTTAGTCATTCAAAATTAGACGCAATTCCAATAGTTTGGATCAACCCGAATTTCCTAACTGCTAGGAGATCGAGAAGATATCAACAATGACATTAACAAGAAACGCAGCAGGCTTTTCTATTTGACGGGTTTTCCTCTTGAGAATAGGCAGTGTGTAAATGTCAATGTTCAAAATGCAGGACCAACCCATTATTGAAAGAGATTATTTATCTTGTTTATTCAGCAGGAGCGGAATTTGAACAGATTACCACACACCTACTTAAACTCTAGCTTTAGTAAATTTCAATCAAAGTCATTTTTCGTTTCCACCCGTTTCTTATTAATTGATAGAACGTAAAACATCCAAAAATTATCTTAGTATCCATTTTGTCCATATAGTTTTAACACTTTCGATTCGCATATAGCTGTAAGGAAGAAGATATAAAGATTTTAATAGTGCATTATATAAAATTGCAGGTTTAAACAATTCATATTTAAATCTTCAGACGGAGAAGCTTGTCCTTACACTTTGAACCTAGTTTGAGTGAAAAGTTTCATTTGCCTTAGGTCTTTTCTTTTACTAAACACGCTTTTTGAAATAATTGACGGCGTACAATGGGAATTGTAAATATTTGTAAGATTGAATATTAACAATTGATTAGTAGCAAAACTACAAAACATAAGCAATAGGATGGAGAAGTGATACAAGCAGAGTCATGTATAAGTGAGATTATCAAAATAAGCGGCTCACATGCTTGTTCATAAATACATGATTAAATTTGCAAGAAGAGTAGGGAAAAATACCTCTAAAGGAAAAAAGAGCTACGTTCCTCAAAAAAACACAAACAGTACAATTTTTCTTGTCAAAATAACAGGCAAGAAAATACTGTGAAATTGTTACTATGTGCGAAATAATATGAGAACGCGCATTAAAAATTTTGTTCTTACGTCAGTATGAAGGTAAATTTCAGAACAAAATCAGATGACGAAATTCATGCAAAATTATTTCAAATTAAGAACATATTTTAATACGCGATGAATACTCTTTTGTTTTTCTCAAATCTTAATATGATTTCTAAAATTAATTTGGGAAGGTAATATCTAAAGCTCGCCTTGGGTTGATTTATAACATTACAGAGCCTACTCGACATGAAACCCAAATTCTACAGCACGTTTTATTAATCGGACTTAACCAGTGCGGTTGACCACTTTGCTCAATGAATGTTTACCGTAACTTCTGACTTTGGAGAGAAGCACACCAACCACTGCTTCACCAACGTAGACTATAAATTCCATTATCTTTCCTTTCATTACTGCGTAAATAAAACACCCATATTAATAAGATCTCATATAGTCGTTGAAAATTGAATTATTACTAAATCTCTTGGACTAATTTTATTTCTGAGAGTAAATATAATTTCAGGGTTAATTGATTTAACTAATATTTCATAATTACTATCAATTACCAGAATTAGTCTGCAAAATCAAAATTACTTTATTCATATGCTCTCGTGGTCACACTTATTTGAAATGATTCAAGAAAGCTCCCATAATTACTCGTCCACATTCTGTCAAATTCCATTGTCCACTAATGAACACCCGGCGAAAAATATACCTGACATGGAATTATATTGGCTATAAATGTACTTTAACAGTTAATTGCTTTGTTTACTTTTTTATCACGATACACTCATCACATGGTTATATCCATAGACTGATACTTGGTCAACAGTTTTATTGCACATGTGCTCATTAATTATGTTACATTAAATATCAAGAGCAATTTCGCCGTAATAGGGTTAAGAAAAAGCACACGGATTCTCCAAAGGAATGTAATATAATGATAGAATTTGGAATTCGGTAAATATTAACGTCTTTAATGATGTTTAGAATAACACTTGAATTTGAGGATAACGGATTTGTCTGCAGTACTAGTGCTTAGGGCTTTAGAAGGGAAGGAACTGGTATTCATCAACTATCAAAGAATGGACATTGAATGCAAACGGAAATTACTGAAGGTCCGGTTTGTGGTATTCTTTTGAGTCGAGGCGACTTGAGTGTGATTAAACTCTATTTTTCTTCAAATGTGCCCAATTAGTCTGCATAACCAACTGTAAGTGACACAGTATAAAACAAGTCTGGGTGTGTTCTCACTGAGGTCTTCCGTAGTTTTGTACGCAGTCCCCAATAAGTTATATTGTTGTATTAAATCGTCTCAAATGATAATATATGGGGATACTGTCCATTAGGGTAAAATATGTTACTAATCGAAAATACACCTTAGGAAGGAGAATTTAAGCAGACATTTAATGCCAGATTATTACTATTAACAGCTCATATAATGTAAAAATAGATTTATTTAGAAATAAAAAGGGCTTGGATAAAACGACTGTGAAATCAGATATTAAAAAGAAGAGGTCAACACAAAAAAAGAGAACGTATTAAGTCATCGAAAAATCTAATTTGTAAACCGGACTCTTGAAGTTTTCCGTAATTTAATCGACGCACAAAATGCAAAGCGAAATAGCCTAAAATTCGAAATTCAAATATTAGGATCTGACATTAACTCACCATGTCTGTGATATTTGGAAGAAATCAGCAGGCAGTTTAAATTGAGTATTTGATAAAACCACCCCGATTTCTATGTTGCGATAGTTATCTAAGACGACTTAACCCAACGGAGCTCAAAAAGTGTACTCAAAAGCACCCCTGTCGAGACGTTTACAAGTTTTGTAATAATCGATTCCTACACAATGAAACCTAAGTTGTGAATTCTGAGATTATATATTTAGAATCATGCGCAATGGACGGTCAATACGCTTTTAAATCTCTGTGTTGTGAATGATGTACAATCAGAACTATTGAACTATTCTATTCCTCATTTACCATTTTCCCATTTGAATGTAAGTTGGATATTTAGGAAAAAAGGCTTTGAAATTAAAACCAAAATATGTAGTAGAAAATTGACAAAAATAATGTCAGTGGTTGAAGAAAAGGACCATTTTCGAAATCACTAAAACGGCGTTGCTGATTCTTCCAAGGATTACAAGAGAGCGGAATTTTAGGAAATGCCAGAATTCCTTAACCCTTGGGAAGATTAAATTGACGGGAAATTCGAGGTAAAATGCAAATTAGCTTCTAAAAAATATCTTCCGCAGGAAAAAATTCCCAAAAAATTTAATTTTATTTCTTTATTTAAATCAGGTTTTATTGGCTCGAAATAGCACGTTATTGTTAACAGGCTCTATAAGCATTTTAAAAGGAAAAGGAGATTGCAGAACAAAAAACAAGTTTTCTAATGTCAAATTCCATGAAATTTATTTTAATCGAAAAGGTATGCTCTTGCACTTTTGGTGAAACGATATCATTTTCACAACGAAGAAGATATAAATGCTAAAATAGAGGGACCTAGTAAAGGTATGTTGCAAAAAGAGGGACAGGGAGATAATTTTTATTACCGGAATATTGACCATTGATACAAAAATTTTGTCGATATCTATTTCTATTTCCTAGAAACCATAAAACGAGTAATAATTCAGCAAAGATTTAATATTAATCTAGAATGACATCAATAGACGGTTTCATATATTATTATAAACAACTATGTAGGAAAGAGTAAAACTTCGAGACAGGTAATGATAACTTAATCGCAAACTGGAACTTAAAATTGAATAAAATTTCCTATTTTGGATGCAAGCATGTCGAACATAAAGAAAAGTAAAGCTTAATTAGCTTTAAAACGGAAAATGTATGCAATGATTGGTCAAGAATCTCTAATACATAACATCACAGAAATTAAGTGATTAAAACCTACCGAACAATAACTAGTGTTTGAACTCTAGAGAGCAGTTTTCTGCCAATAACTTTAATGTTAATATCTGAATTACTGAAAGAGAAAAAAACGTCATGAAATTGGGCGGCTAACAGTCGAAAGAAGCAAACTAGTCGGCGCAAACATCAGCCAGGAACCTAGAGGACAAGCCATGGAATTTGAATTTGGAAAAATTACGAAACGACGTAGGGAAGAGTATATTAAGTTATAGGTGTTTTTTAGTAAGAAACAGATGACGGAACTCAAAATGCAGTTTTCTACAAAGAAAAAATTCAGTACAATTAAATTTGTGCACATTTTACGGAGATTCAACTCCAGTCTTCAGTGGACAGTACACAAATAAGCCCTTTGCTAAGCCTTAGTTATCCTCTTAAGAAGTTCAAATAGCCTCTGGCAGAGTCCCCTAGTATAAATTTGCTCCCAAGATTGAGTAGGCTATGCCCAAAGTAACGAGAACAAAGCAGATGTTGCGTGGAGCGGGTTTATTGCGGTTGTGTCTAAACTATCAACAAGTAAGTCATTAGATATCTTCAACGCCATGCTCTAGAGAGGGAGCACTGTGGAGTTAACAGTGCTACCAATGCCGATCAAGGAAACCTCGCGTGGGCCAGAACATTCTGGAAAGTGCGGCGTGCGTGCGGAGGTCTTCCCAGCCAGCCATTTTGGCGGTGAACATATCTGATGACTTACCTGTTAATAGTTTAGACAACCGCAATAAACCCGCTCCACGCCGCATCTCCTTTGTTCTCACTACTTTGGACATGGCCTAGCTAATTCTGGAGGTAAATTTACACTAGAGGACTCTGCTAGAGCCTATTTGACCTCTTAAGAGGATTACTAAGGTTTGGCAAAAGGCTACAAATCTATCTCAGTCTCCATTAAGCGTGATATTTTTTAAAATTCCAGTTAGACAGACATTTCCTTAAAATCATTTAGAGTTTCTATTAATTTAAATTTTTATCCATTGAAGTAAAGTACACAGTTATTTGAATAAATAAAACTAGCAAATGAAACAATAAAATCACATTTAAGAAGCGGAATCTTCACTCCTATTCCAGTGACATTAAAAAGGATTGCTTTATTTATAAACAATTTACCTTTAATGTGAAATAAATTGACCAAACTTATTTAATTATCTTGTTATCCCTTACATTTATAAAGTCTAATCGTTTGTCTAATCAAAACATTTTGATTATTCGTTTAGGTATTAATGAAATTTAATTTGACTAATTTAACGTCTTCCTTACTCTCAGTCATTCACAGTATACTATTTTACTGGAAAATTAGCATGTTGAAGTCCGTATTCTGGTGCCCTTTTCCATTGTGATAACAACTTCTTTGTTCCATACACTGAATGAATTTTTGAGTTATTTACATCACCACACATCCTATGTTTTTAGAATAAAGTCCGAAAATAAGACAGAATTAAGCAACTATCAGAGATATGTACCTAAAAACACTGCCAAACAAATGTCCACTCTAACGGTTTTTTCGCCTAATTCCACAATGAAGAATTCATTCAACAGCAATAATTTAGACAATTTTAATAATGTGGCATCAGTATACCAAACAGACTTATCTCATTTACTGGCTAGTGTGAAATACAGGAATCTAATTCGTGCTAGTTGTTATTTTCAAATTCTAGCCATCTAAAAATAGCTTGTTAGATTGTTTGTATCATATCGATTTATAATTGGAAGGCAAAATGGGGACCAAAAGTGCTACTTTTGATAAGAATAGTATGTGAACCTATTATGACACATTTCTCTGAATTCATAAAAAGTAAATTTTGATCATCCCTTGAGTAAGAAAATTTCCAAACCTAGATATCAAGTTAAATATAATTAAGGAAATAAATACATTCAATTTTGTCTTTTTCAGGTATGCTCAATTGAACATGCTTTTCGTAAACCTTATTTTCTTATTAAATTTGATATTCTGCTTATCTTTGTGAGTACAAAATGCATTTGCTTTTATATTAGATAACTGATGCCCTTCGCTATCTCCATGGAACTCAGAACCTAATGCACTGCAACATTTGTCCATCTTCAATCTTTGTAAATACATTTTTCCAGTGGAAATTGGGCGGATTCAGCCTTGCAGAAAGCAGTTCAGACTCAACAAAGGTAATTTATTACTTTCATTTTCAACGACTATCCCAATTAGACGATAATTCAAAGCACCAAATTCGAATAATTTTTCCGGTTTTATTAAATAGTTAGCGAACAAATGTCTCTAGTAAACACCGACCAAGGTAAATAGGTGAATATTAGTATTTCAAGATAAAAGTACTCAATATTAAGGACAATTAATTTTCCATTTGAACTCGTTCTAGTTTGATTTTCATATCGAAATAAATAAACACTCGGAGGTTATTCACGTATTCAACTGAAGTGGCGCTTATCTAAGCCGTTGCACTAAATCCTACGAATCATTATCAAGCGTGCAAACATACTCAAAATATTAATATCCAATTGATTTGTGATGCATTTTTATTTAATATATTACTTCAGATAGGGTGATATTTATTGGCTTTTCCTTTTGTCCGTACTATATTAATAGATGTAGTATTATAAAATTAAAAAGTAAATTTATTCGAAATACATTTAACCGATTCACCAAGTTACACGCGCAGGGGAAATTTGTGAATTGTTATGACCATGTAAAACACGGTTCTACCTCATTATTCTCTTAATCGAGTATTTTGACTAATCGTTAGCTCCGACACCTAATAAAAATAAGAAAATGTATGTGTGTACATTTTTTGCAGGTCTTAATGAGCGAATGTTGCTTGCTTGACCGCAATCAGATTAATGGAGGTTTTAAACTACGGCCTTTTCAAATTAACTATTAAAATGTCGGGAAAAGTATAATGTTACATACCTCCAATCAATGCAAGGAAAACCAGGCAAGTACTTCACAGCGTAGACACCGTTTTTAAAAATTTTATAAAATCAATAAAGGAGGTGCAAAAGTATGAATTGGCAAAAGTGGACCACTACAGACCGAATAGAGTGAACACTAACCAACCAACTAACCAACTTCGTAAAGGACTTCTAAACTATTAATCAAACCACCGATGTCTGTTCAATATTTTAATATAGTCATTTTCACAGCCAATCGAAATCTAATAGAGAGAATGAATATTTCACATTGATTATGAAAATAAAGCTCCCTTCATATAATACGATACAAATCATCGCCTAACCCATACTAATTGTGAAAGTGTCGGGAGCAGTGTCTCTCAACATGACGACTGATAAATGGCTTACAATCCACATTTGAGACGTAAATTATTCTTCCTGGACCTGACGACCTAGAGCCATTTTCGTTTTGTCGCAATATCATTTTGAACTCATACATTCTGATAAAAGGTCTGTGTGTATGATTTTAGATATACGTCTCTGATTTTAAAATATTCCAGCTTAATAATATTCTGATTCAAATTAAAAATTTCTTTAATTTCAAAATACGCTGCCTAATTTTACAACTCTGCTCCAGTTTTACGACAGAAATAATAGCACAGCACGAGTATCACAAAACGTTGAATGAGTTTCAGCCTAAGGAAGTTTATTTGAATTATAACAGCGTGATCGTAAATATTCTATTGAAATTAAAATTTGCCCTTTACTGTGAGAAAATTGACCGAATTTAACCGTTTATTTTGAGTGTTACGAATACACCTGGGGATATGTAAATTTACCCTTTCAGGTCACGTGGTGATCAATAAGTATTTCCATATATTTTTTTCTACAAATAAGACAAAAGAAAGACTCCTTTGAAAGAATATTGCTTTTCAACAGATGAAGTGGTATATTGTAGAATTGATAGCCTGGTTATAAAATAAGAAATCCCGTTTTGAAATACTTTTATTCTTCAAGAGATTGTCCAAGTTTTACAGTTAGATAACAATCTAACAATGCTATTATTTTATTATAATGTTGAAAAGTGTTTTATCATATTCGAACGCAAAAGCATTTGAGTCTAAAAATAATTTGCTTGCAGCGTTGTTAAGAGAGGTTTTTTGACCTTCGTAATTTTACGGTGTCTTTACCTTACCTCACTTTCTCATTCCCAGAGGACCTCTCTTGGCTTTTTTGTATCAACGCTTTGGACAATGTGAGTGAAAATTGTCGAACATATGAACGATTAATTTAATCCTCTTTGAAAGAGTTCACTGTACAAATTTGATTAAAGAAGCTTATTGATTTTATCGAAATAATATTATTTTTAATGAAATCGAGTTAAGATAAATGTCGTAAGACCACGGAAATTTATATTTAGAGAATACGCATAAACGATTTTATAAAGATTTTAAGAGATTTAATTATGTATCGGTTACTTCCATTCAATTAAATGATTTGGAGTCATAAAAACCGATGTTATTGATTTTCATAACCGTGATTTCGAGGCTACTTCTCAAACCTGATACTCATATTAATGCTGATATGATGACAATGCCTTTTCAGGGGAGATATATTATTGACATAATGTTGAATGTAAGCATGAATGCAGCTAAGAAATTTACATTCATAGTCAGAAGGCGAGTTATCTGATGAATACACACGAAAAAGCAATAGGGATAATTAATGATTAAACTAAGCAGAAAATTTAACATTTTACTGAGCGCAAAAATAAGTGCAAGTGAAATATAAATGAGAATCACTTAAGGGTTTCGGTGATGGAAAAATAAATCGCTATCTGAATTAATACAATATATCACATCCTGTGTGCTGATGACGAATTGGCTTATGTGTTCACCTACGTGGTCAGATGTCAAGAATTTGATATCCTTTGAGCGGAATGGTCAATCGCATTGGAAAACATGGCTAATAAAGAGGGCGGCAGGATCCAAAATTCCCATAAGGTTGGCTCATGATGCTATTCTCCTATTCTAGAAGAGTGGTGAAAGGGGGGTGGGATATTATGAAAGGTATGTTATTGTCAAACCGATATTTCCGGTTATAAATGGAGTAATTGTAAGATAAATGTGTGTTTCTCTTTCCTAAATTCAGCTTCGGAGCCGAGTCACGTAGTTTTTTTTCCAAAGTAACTATTGAAATTTCCGTAGCGAAAGACAGGCCATATAGTGAATAGTTGATTAATAATGAGACGGAGGCATAGTATATAGTGTGATTGGAAAATATAATGACAGATTTTAATCCTCAAAACAATGGGAAAATTTTAGTGCATTCCATTATTATCATTAAATACAATAGTGAATGCTGATATAGTTGACTAAATAGATCAACTGGCAAAGGGCCAAGCTATTATAGAAATATACTTCAACATTTATAGTGACTTGAAATGAACAAGAATGCCTAACAGACAAGTACTATACATTCTAGCTGCGATTTCATCTCTAATGCTCTCATGATTTTCCTTGCAGAACAAGTCTAACTTCATCGGTTATAATCCAAAAGGCGGAAGAAATCTCCAACCTGACTTGGGCTATATAGCGCCAGAGGTTCAACTTCATCATACAATGTCCCCTCTGGCTGATATCTTCTCCTTCGGTATGGTCATCTGCGCCATATTTAATGACGGAGCCTCCCTACTCGCTTGTGATGGAAATGCAGCTAATTATCCTAGAGCTATTCAAAACGTGAGTGCTTCTTCTCAATGATGTCTTTCTGAACATCCCATGCACATTAGGATAAGTCTTAGCAACCCTTTTTCTGGGTTGAGAATGTATCCTTGAACTGCTTTACCGAGAAGCTCACATTCTAACATCTCTCTTGTTAGCCAGAGTGGCCAGTGAGATTGGCCACTCATGTCATCGGACTTGGGCCGATTAGCATCTATCTCGAAATTTCTGAGTTACATGACGTCCATTTTGGCCGTTGCAACGCATGCGCACATTAATTTTTAGTAGAATTTCATTTACTTATCAATATGCGAAAGATATGAATGTCCACAAGAATTAATACTGATGAACTTCGAATGTGAGCTTTCAGTTTGAAATCTTGGGTTTCTTCTCTCCCACCGTGATGAGTGTAAGAAAATGTCCGTAAAAATAGACTTTGAAGTAACTGTTACTTTATGGAGCAACTTTATGACCTTACTTTGCGATTCACTGAGCGGAATAATGTTAAAGATTTAATTTTTTTTCTCATAATTTGGACTGAATTATTGTGCATGACGCTTCTCCATGTTGTCGTAATTTAAGTATGATATCATAAGCACATATACTCAACCCCCTTAATTACTCTCTCATCATGTGTTATGTGGATTTCCTCTGACGTAAAAATAGCATTCTCCAGGCAATCGAAATCTTAAGTAATAACACACTTGATGAATGTAACAACTGAAACTCCCTTGCGTGAAATAATTCTAATATTATCCTATTCGCAAGGTGAATGGGGAAATAGTTTCAGTGCGATGGTTTGATGGAGTGCATATACGTAGTCTAAACAAAGCAGTGTCTAGCCATTCGACAGCATCGAACACGAATTTACGCCTTGATTGATACTTAATCAACCTAAATTTAGAATCTCCTCCGTAAGACTTGGCTCGTTTGACTCGGATTTAGTTATTAAAGTTGGGTTTAAATGCACGAAATTATTTGATAGAGAAAGAGATGCCATTTAATTGCATACGCTCACGAAATAGCACCTATTCGTCAAATGTTCTCAATGAATATCTGCAGAAAAATATTGTCATTTTACTATTCAGGATGAGTGAAATATTTATCCACAAAGCAATATAGATTTTGGACAAGGTCTTTGTTCTCAATTTAAAGGGCGGGATTGTGAATTACTAGCTATTATCTTAAATGGTGCCAAATTCAACTCAGTAATGATCTTAAACTTTGCCGATCATATTTAAAACGATTGCTTCTTTATGAACTCTTACTAACTGCAGGACGGTTTTTTTGTATTATTGTTCCCTTATATCATTTGCCATTGCATACATCATAAATAAACACTTTTAGCGGATGCTACACCAAAAAGTCTTTTTGCTACGCCTAAGTAATCCTCCTAAGCAATCCAAGTAGCCTCTAGCAGAATCCTCTATTTTCACTTTGCTCCCAAAATTAGCTAGGCTATGTCTAAAGTGGTAAGAAAAAGAAAGATTTTGAGTGGAGAGGGTTTACTGCTCACTTCTATGTGTGCTGTTGCCAAAAGCTTAGTCATTAAATACAAAACCACGCTAGGCTGCGGGGATCTTGATTGCTGATTAGCTGAGGAGGTCTCTGCATACACTTCTGCGCTTGTGTTACATATCCGCACTTCCCAAAAAGTTCTAGCGTATGTGATTCAATCAGACCTGTTAGCGTTGTGAACTCCACACATCTATAGAGTTTGTTCTAGTGATTAATCCTTTATTCACTTTGTTTTCAAATCATTGTTAAATCTGTGTATTCTGGTGAAAAAGTTTCAATGGAAGTCCGATTTAGAATACACCGTCATCTATTGCTCACAATACCCAAACTTGTGGATAGAATAAACGACTCTTTGATTATATGTGGCAATGTAGAGAAGTTAGACTTGCTTCAGTGAGGATTTTACAAAAGCTCAGAATTTCACTCTTCTTGAAAAATAAAACAGCTTTTTTGATAGGCAAAATAATTTATTAAAGGAATAAAACTTTATTTGTTTTAGTTACCGACAAAATTTCAGGAAATCGTTGATCGCATGCCAAAACCCCTGATTGGACCTGTTCGAAAAATGATCAGCCAAGATGTTCGTGAGCGACCCACATCACAACTTCTCGCATTGGTAAGATAATGAAAATATTGTACAGACAAGCGACCAAAATATTTTCCTAAATTTAAGAGTTGGTTTACGAGATAAAACTCTCTTCTAAATTGTTCACTAACAATAAGGATTATTCCTGTGCTGACCACTCACCTTTTGACCTTGAATATAGGGAAAAAAGTGAATTTGTCAATGTCAAAATTACGATTAAACTGAAACTAACATCATTTGGCTACTAACAACCGTTAATATCAATGTTGCTGAACTTCGTACTTGTAAGCAAAAAATCCAAATAATATATGTTTTGCGGTAAAGAGGGCGCACATAAAAGCAAATACTTTATTCCTAAGCAAACGCTTCAATTTCCTGCGTCAGAGGCATAACGATCAAAGTATACATGTATTCTGTAATGTGCTGATGACAGCGCTTCCACATATCGGTGTGAAATATCACATTTATTATATTTGGTCGGAAGAGATACGTTTAAATGCGAGTTTCTCATTTCAGCAACTCCACTGAATTTCCTCCATTTCATTAGAAGATATTTGGCAAAATATTTTTCTATAATGAATTTAAAAAGCATTAATATTTGAGAAATTCGATTTTTGTTTTTTTTCTTTTGGTAGAAAGCTGAACAAACTTATCAGCATTTGGCCGAGTTATTATCCAGTAAATATTCTTTTTCTACTGATCTCATGATAAGACAAAGTAGTTCAACTCCTTAGGGACATAACTTTAATTATTCATATTGGCTCTGGTTTCTTATGCGTTTGAGTCCTCAACTTAATATACGCTTTCTTAGGTGCTTTTAACATCCAGAGACTCAAAAATAAGGGAATTTTAAAGGCGTTTATTATCTTGGCTCTAGACAAAATGCAAACTCTGTCAGGGGATAGAAAATTCACGTCCTTTAGGTGGTCTTTAACCGGTTTTAATGAAACACTGTGTAAGAATTCTCATACAAGATTTAAACAGGCACCTTCTATTTTTTCACGCTTTGGATTGCGTTTAGTTTGAAAGAACTTTCATCATTTAAATAACTTTTCTACCTTCTGTTATCAGTTTTTTTGCCAATGTATTAACTATGCAGTTAGTGAAAAATCATTTTTCTTATTGGTAGTATTCTGCTAGCCCTCAGTACATTATTTTTTGAGTAAAGAATGCAAGGAAACCTTACTGAGTATTGAATACACTATTTTATAAACTTTCTACATCACCAGCAAAAATTAGGGTCTAATCAGGAGAATAACCAACCGAATACGTTCGACAAGCACACATCGAGATTAAACGAGTCAAAATAATAGGGTTTCGTTTAATCATGGGCGCTTTGTAGTTATTTCTAAGTTAGTATTCTTATATATATATATATTAGATGTTGTCTAGTTAAGAACATTTGTTCCACGGTATTAAAGGGGCATACCGTCACACATCCTCACAATGACACCATTGGTAATGAAGTTTTGGAGAATTTTCCGGAAGGACGCATTGAACCTACTGAAAACCTAAATGGCTTTTCAGCAGTCTAATATTTCAACTATATTCCTTATTTCCCTTTGTAAGACCTTACACTTATTTACTCACATGGAAATCTATATTTTAAAATGTACAAATATTGAAGCAGGACACAATGTAAAAACATACAACTCAAATTTATCAAACAACTTAAAATCCTGATCAACTCATATGTCGCGAGCTTCAGGCTAAGGCATAGTTTCCTTCTTATCCACAGGCCTAATTTGGACATGTGCTGGCACGTTCTAATTTCATTTCACAATTGGGACACTTTAAGGTGCATAGTAACTATTGTATGTGGCTAATGAAATTGAACAAAATGTCATATAAGTAAATATAATCTGTTTTGTTTTTCTTTCAGCTCAAAATCTTCAATGAACCCTCTTTGCTCTCCTATGAAGGTCTTCTAACACTTCAAAATCGCTCTCAAAATCAAATCAAGGAGTTTTTCAATCGATTTGCAAAGGCGATTCCCGAATTCGACGAGGTAAGGGTTTATCAAGTTACTCCATCAAATTGTTTTAAGTTAGCCAATTCCAATCTCGTAAATATGCTGCAATCTGACTGGTAGACAATTCATCGAAGGAAACAAATCTGTCTGGAAACTATGCAGTCATAGTATGCAAATAGTAAAAATCTAAACACATTTATCAGAAACACTCAATAGATAAACTATTAAAGGGAGTTACATAAGATTTTGGTACTGTCAGGGACGCAAACTTTGCCAGAGAATATTATACGATTTGTAATCTTTGTGGTTTTGTAACTGCGCAATACGAACCTCCGATTAATTGAAGAGGTTCTTTCGATACAAGTAAATTCTTACTTATAATTGTACATCTTAGTAATTGATAAAGAGTAGGCCAATGTCGTATTTATTAAGAAAGTACGAATGGAGACCATAATGAGAACATATCGACAAACCAGTGAAGCATAAGTAATCTTTAAGTAAGTCTAAAGTTTTCCAGTAATGTAAGGGCAATTGTTCAAGGTTATTCTTTTGGACTCATGTAATCTAACGAAAATACATTAAACAGAGTTAAAAGTTTTTTAAATTACCATAACGAAAACTCATCATCTTTGAGGGAACAAAATCAGTCATTTTAAATGGGTAATGGGAGTGAATTTGTTTATTTCCGAAATTCCAATCAGAATTCATAAAATTCATCCCATGGTCATTCGATATTTTTTACTCTTAATCGGAGTTCGAATTAATAAATATCATCTCCCTGCTACAGAACGGGCTAACAGGGAAAAAAATCTCTTATATCGAGTCAATAGGAACAATATTACTTTCCTAATAAGGGGAAGAGAAACCCATGCAGAGTTACAAGTCATCTCCATTCCTCATCTTTGTCTTGGCTGCTATAACAATGATTTGTTTTCTGGGCAATCTAAGTTATAATAGTGGATTTGAACCCCCAGATAAGTGGAAAAATATTTTAATATTAGAATCAGACAGTTGTAATACTGAATTAGGCAAAAACTCAAATTTGTCAAACCTTTACTCATGAGACGATTATATTCTAGACCTGTCTGATAAGCAGCGGTTTGCGGGGACAACGATAAAAACATTTGAATTAGATTTTTCAATGAAAAACCCCTTAAAGGCTAACTACACAAATGATTTGAGTCATATAGGATGATGGAAGGGGGTATTGAATGTTGCCAAGATTTGTCATTTATGGCAATACACACTTGAGTAGATGAAGCGCAGACGAAGCTGACAAATACACATCAATCCACCGCGGGGCGTCGTACGATGATGTTAAACCTTGACTTTAAAACTACAACCATTGCTATGGTGTGAACAATCTGTGCTAAGCACGTTTAAAGCACCCTTTCTATTTCCGTGTCTTGTCAGCGCCCTCATAAATATTTAAATTCTTCATTATACTACATAATGAGGTCCAATTTTCTTGTCAGCTATAGTATGAAATTAGTCTACTTTTTCAAGAAAAGATGTAATGAATACCAAAAATTTAGACTTATTCTAAATCAAGAATAAAGAAGAAGGCACTTTTTTTAATTAATTATCAACTGGATAAGTACATTGCTCAGATATGCAGAAAGGAGATTGTTCTGCTAATTCCTTTCAGAAAAAGCGCCATTACTTAATTATTGTTGTTGTCGTCGTCAACTCCAGGTTCTGAGAAAAGAGTCGCGCTCTAATGGGATTGCGTTCAAAATGAGAAGAGAAGAACAATTGCCAACGCCCATTAAAGGGCTTTGTTGTAATGTTGATTAAATTTTTTTTATTTTTTAATTTCTTTTGTACAATGAATAAATCAGAGGGAACTAAATGTCTGGAGATTTTCTAAATAAGCAAACGAATGAATTGTGAGAAATAAATGTACTAATCTTAATAAAAAATGTGCAAATTGTTAAATAAATTTACTTTAAAATCTCTAGAATTGAAAGTTACAGGAAATTATATTTAAAAAAGAACATAGTTACGAGTATTTTTAACGGGCACAAAATCTCTCGATACTATAATTATTCCTTATTCAGGAAATTATTCTAAGCCTTCCCAGGTAAGAACCCTTATAACCTGAGTAACAGTTTAAAATGGGGTTTCCGTTGCGTTTCAGGCTTTTCGATATAAGAAAGTATTGCCTCTTCTATGGGAATGGTACGATAATCATGCGGAATTGCAATCCTTCGTCCTTCCCTCCATTCTTGCTACTACTCACATAGCAGAAAAAGCTGACTTCGATCTTCATCTGTACGATCGATTAGTCGCCGTACTCCGGGGTCATAAAAGCAAACAGGTGACTCCTATATTTCAGATATAGATACATTTTTTCTATGGCTGATCGAGATAAATAATATGTTAATGATTGCTTTATCAAAATACCCTACTCTAATAACGCTATGATTCACTGGGGCCACATCGATCGACTAGATGGAATTAGTCAACCCACTCATGTCGCATGATCAGTTCGGAGGTGGCAGGCAAGCCACCTCCAATTTATTCATAAGTAAATTAAGTTTAAATACAAAACATTTCTTCATCAGACGTCTGTCATGTCTCGTCGTTGGCGTCTCGTCATGATAATTGACATCTGTTTAGGTGTTTATGTTCAAACACGCAAACACAATGGGACCGCCTGTGGACACTACAGTGGAAATCTAATTGCCCGTCAATCATTTCTAATCGCTAGGTGATGATAGACATCTGCTGGCTATAGCACATACATTATTAGATTTGCGGATGCTTTCCAGAGGGTGCCGATAGTAATGTTTTTTGTCAATATTTCGAACTCATTTACTTTGGAAGGGCCTTATTTTTAACCAGGCATAAGTAATTAACTTGAAACTCTTAAAAAGTTCTGAAAAATGTAAAAATTTTTAGGGTAGGAGAAGAAATGAGACACTGGTGGACAATCTAGACGCAAACTGTATACGAGTAAAAATAATACATTTAATTTAATAAATGTGAATACCTGAATGATTATCGATGAGAGTTGTGAATTAAAATATTTAGACCTGATAACTTGACGCTTCTTCTATAAGTTTGCCTATTAAATTTCTGTTCTGGAAAGAATCATATTCGAATAAATGGAAATTCGCCTGAAGGTTAAAAATATCTTTCCTATTGTCTGATCAGCTTAAATGTGTCCCACAGCTTCTTAAAATAGTTATTAATTTGTGTTGAATTTAGGTGATAATATAATGTAATTCATTTTAGACAACCCTGGTTGCGCTAGATTTGGTCGAATTCTTCATCAAGTATTTGACACCAGAGGAAATCTTAGAGATAGTTCTGCCGGATATCTCCAGTTGTATCAGAATTGGAAGTCGAAAATCTCTAGTAAGTTAAAATAGGATTTTTAATATCTTCCCCACCCACATACCTGAGGACAATATTCCCACGCAAATCACCTAAGCAAATGCTTTACTAACTAAGGAACACAAAATAAAGAGGTTTCAGAGCGATATGCTCATTTGTATGGTAATGATTTTGCTGAAACCGGTGAAACTTGTGAGGCCCAAATAGTTAATGCTTAGACTGGATGGGAGGAGTGAAGATTCGTTCCAGAAATATCAACAGCGAGACAGGGAAAATTTTAAGTCTCGATGGAGTGATAACAGGTACGGAGACAATTGAATTCAGGTCACCCTCTAATAAAATATCCAGGATCTTGTGTTAGATTCAATGCCGATTGGTTAGTAAGATATTTGTAGATTCAACAAAATTATGTGTGTATACAATATTAGCAAATATCATGTAGCTTTCAGTGCTCATATTTCATATATATATTTAGAACAGTGGCACCGAATATCATGATTAATCTTGGCACGGCAAAAAAGAAATACTTTGATGAAAAATTCTATTAAATGAAACTTGCTATTTGCTTGGTTTAGGACGAAAATTTCATTAAAATCAAATTGGAATTTCCCTAAATAAACACATGCGTACTTTATAGCACAAGTGAGACTAAATTTACTTACATTTCCAGGATACAGTGCGGGATGCTGTCTTCGTCCTTCATGGATATCTTGGACCTGAAGATCTCGAAAACCATGTATTTCCTCAACTCAAAGAGGCCATTGAAGAAAACGACTCTTCAGGCATGGTAATACAGTCTAAATAATCGTATTTTTACTCTTTTTTTTTCCTCATAACATAATTAATTTTACAGAGCATAAGTACTTTTCCTTATTACTAACAAATACTGGAAATTAATTTATCCTGTTCAAAAGGATACAAGAAAATAAATTTTGTAACGTTAGAAATATTTTATTTTTGCACTTTACAGAGAGTAGACATCACGTTTAAGTTTGTTTAAATTGTGAAATTTTTAATTGTCTAATGGGCAAATACTATCACTTATGCAAAAACTCACAAAAATGCTCAAAATTACGTAATGAACATAACTGATTGTCAAAGGCTCACAAAAAAGCACAATATTTATCTAATTTAAAAATGCCTTTTTTATGCGGATTTTATAATATTATGTAGAAAAAAGTTAAGAATATATCACCACCTTTAATTACAAATTCATTCCGATATCCTATTATCATTAATGCAACCTACTGTTCAGGCTATTTAACTAACGTAATTTTCTTAAAGCTAAGGCGCACATCTAATTTCAATTTAAGTAGAGCATAAATGCGAAAGAATGCATATGCTATAAGAATAGCAGTTCAAGAAATCATCGATTGTCTTTGTTATTTTAGAGATAGCCTTTGATTCGCCTCCAACCTGGCCAATCCTAACAAGACTGCATGAATTTAAGCTCCCCTGGAATTGTTATTTGCATTAGACAATTCCTTTAAATCCCGAGAGACTCGAGTGAAAAAATAAAAGATAGGGAGAGACGTTAAACAGGGAAACAGAAATGGTCCGCTACTCTTCAAAATAGTATTTCAGTCAATATTAGATGAAGTATACGTAACCAATGATGATTGGAAAGTCACATCACTAAGTTCTTTAGAACTTGAATGGTTGTTGGGACCATGTAGATAACTTTATCACTTTATCAATTGAACAAACTGAACAGATCCTTTAAAGGCTTAAAACTATCTGTGATAAACGTGCGATGAAAATCTCAAATGATAAAACCGTCTGGATGTACGTTGGTGCAGATCTGGATCAATCAACTCAACAAATAAATGATTACAAGATCAATCGAATGAGTCCTTATACTTACCTTGGCTCCTCCATGAATGCTAAAGGTCTAGCCGATGATGCTGTACAACTAAGGTCCAGCGATAATAACTAAGACAAACCTGCTATCGATGAAAACCTAAAAAAGGATACTGGAAAAATTTATCAAACCAATCTTTCTCTAAGATCTACCTACAGTTGTCTATCTATAGCAGATTAAAGACTGTTTAGTACATTGCTCGAGGAGTGATGTTAGGATTGTACAGCATGAGACAAATGAGTGTTAAAGTTTTGACAGAAAAGATTCTACTGAGATACCCTGACGCACAACTAAAAGGATGAAGGCTAAATCTATTAGCAGGTCTTCATAGAGAGGATGACATACTAGTAAAAGCTATGGATTTCCCACTTGCCAAAAGTAGGTGCCTGCGAGTTTGCACATGCAAAGAATTGACTTGGAAAAATGCAAGAGGACAGTAAACATGTATTCGGCGAGAAAGATGGCGGAAGTTGGATGATAAATTTGACAAAAATTCCACTCCCGCATTGAACATTATTCACAACTGAAGACCCAAGCAAAGAAAAAATTGTGTGAAGATTTACCGTGTCATGGACTCTTTGCAAATGGAGGTGAGATGAGAAGGCACTACAGGATCGATCACCACAAATCTAAAGATGATTTGCCAACTGTTAGACTTCCTTGCTCAGTTGAGAGATGCTATAAATAATTATGCGAAATTAGGACAGCTCCAAAATCCTATGAAAACTTGTCACCCAGATTTTACCTACGCAGAACAAGACGATGAAAAGAAAGGATTGGTCGCCCTCATCACTGAATCGATCCCGTGATCTCTGGAAGTTGATCACCTTAACTTAACAATCATAATGAACCTATTTTTATCAACACCTAATGAGGGTGAAAGCAGAGAACACATTAAAATATTCTGCCATAATTAGATGAGATGAAGTGGCTCTCAATTATTGAAACATAGACATTAGAATTTATTAAATTCGTAGTATCAAACAGAACGCAAATCATCATAATTAAACTTTAAGGATATACACTGACAGACTGATTTTATAACATTTGATTACATTTTCAGATTCAAAACGTGATGTTGGAGTGTATTGAGAGTCTCATTTCTCACTTCAGACCGATGTTTGTGAGCAAAGATCTCCTTACCTTTCTCACATCAATGCCAACTGCCAACATTGAGGTTGTTCTCAACGTAGCTGGCAAGTTTCATACCATATTAACCATCTGTGAAATGATTTAATAAATTTGCCTTTGGCAGTCCTTGAGTTTGCATTAACATCTGCTGGTTGAAATTAGCATTATATGACCCGTTTTAACGTAGCAAATTGTTTAAAGATAATTTGAAAAGTTGATAAATAATAAATTATTTAAAACTACTTATGCAATTGATTTCAAATAAATCGATCACATGATCGTAGCTAAGATCAGAGTACGTCGTGTTTTGAAATTTTAAAATCAAATTTACCTTATCTGTCACTTTTTCCCAGATCATTTGACATGCCCTACTTAGCTAGTCATCATTCATAAAATATTTGAATAATTTTAACGCGTTGTGAAATATTCATAAGATCTTACGGTTTAGGAAGATGGTGTATTTGCCAATAGGAACGATTTTATCTTTTCATTCAGTGAAGATTAGAATATAAGCTTAGACAGATTTAAATATTGTCAAAAATAATGAAAGTGCACTTTTTTATAAAATTTTAAATTGGTTGGCGCCTCATCTCTATTACGTTAAAATTGAGGACTGCTAAGTATTGAGTAAGGTCATTTTGCCTTAGCAACCACTGAAAGGTAAAGTGAATTGAAATGACAAGGCCAACCATCGTCATTAAAAACGGTCAGTAAGTGCTGAACATCGTAGGCAAGTATTTACTACAATCGAGAGCACGATTCACCAACGTGAGACTTCAGAACATGAGCTATTCATTTAGTCAAATCAAAAATCAAATGAAGTGAGACATATTGGTTTATTGACTTTACGCAAAAAATCTTTTTGATCACCACATTAAATTTTATTTGACCTTCTGTTAACCCATTTTAGTTGCTTTCCACAATTAAAATGTGCGAATAAATAATAACAATAATAATGATAATGAAAAGTACAGAAGTGAAAAAGGTTTTTATGATGCAATTATAAAAAACTAGCAAATTGTATAATTTTGAGGGTCCCCAAAAATCTTTTTGCAAAATAATTTAATTTAATTAATAAAATATATATATAATCATGTAAAAAATGCAAATGAACCCACATCTTTATTCATGAAAATTGACAATTGGCGCAATTTCATCTCAATCTTCTTAAAAAATGATTTCAAATTCACATTGATAACCCCGAGCAACCTTCCTTTTGTAAAAACAGAATTTTCATAAAATTCTTACTTTCTCCTCCTTCCACTGACCTGTTTCGATCAAAATTTCTAAACGAATATCAATTCCCATTCATATAAGTAAAATGGGGTAAAGGTGAACCGATTTCTTTTAGAGAATCATCAGTGGAAAAAACTGATGGCAAAATTCGCAGGAAGCAGTATGACAAATAGTGCAACAAACGTTTAAATGGTGTCATAATTTGAACGGAAAGTAACGCACAACCGAATGCATTTAAACAATAGTCAAGCAACTTCTAAATATGCTTTTAAAGCTATTTATGTACTATTTATCTCATGAAAAGGGTTAGATATTTATCTGATATGATTTCACACAAGTGCTTACTAAATTATCATACTGACTATTTTTTTAATTAAAATATATTTAATTTTAAAGGTATTCTTCGAAAGGTGCTCTGCAGTTGCAAGTTTCACGTTCCCTGCTCACTCATTGCAACCAAGCTGTTACCTCCTCTGATTCCGCTTTTAATCTCCAAAAAGCTCGGTCTCAATGAAGTAAGTTTAAAGAGAATTTTATGAAAACGATTGAAAATAAAATCTTCTGAAATTATTTTCTGTTTATCTACCTAACTCTACAATTGAATCAGCCAACTATTCATTTTAGAATTTTCAAACAAATGTGATTTAATGGATTTGACTGGGTGGGAACGATTTTACATTGCTTCCTTTTCAGTATATTTATAGGAACTGTTTTATTGCTTACAAGAAGGTGCAATCCTAATGGCGGAAGTATAAAAACCATACAAAAAAACTAAATCCATGAAATTGGGAGAAACTGTTAGGGTGTGGAATACAATTCTATTAAATATGTAAGATGAATAAATAAGTTAAGATGCCTTGCGTAATAACATTTTGTATCGTTTATTTCACATATGGTGGGGAGTAAATTAATTTTAGTACTGGAATAATTTAAACAACCTGATATAAAGAACATTTTCATAAAATTGGCTCCTCTTATTGCTAAATTAAGAAATAGCTAACCTCCTCATCCCCCCCCACCCCACTTTCAGAGCCTCTATTAACCAAAAATGTGAAGATGAGTGGGCGTCTGAATGTATCGTTATGGTAAGTAAAATAGTGTGCTTTAGAAGTTTATTTACAACAATGTATTAATAGGTAGCCGACCTAGGTTTAAGTTAACCTATGGATCCAAAATTAATAATTGAATAAAATGCAAATGAGGGAGTTGTTCGTCAGTCAATAGTATCACCATTAACTAAGTAGTGACCATCTTTGTTCATGAAAACCATTCTTAACGAGGTCATAGGAAGGGAGAAAAGATGAGACGACTGATGAGGTCGAGAAGGGCGAAATCATCGATCCATTTTACGGATGAAAGAAACATGGAATTTGTGGATTGGAATGGTTACCAAATAGCAGTTGGACAGACATGATTAAATCACCACATAGTTAACTTATTTCGGCCAATAAAGACAGTTGGGTATTTAAACTCCCCCCAAAGGGGCAGAGTGTCAAATTCGATGTGTCAACAGTAGATCAGTAAAAATGTATAGCAATTTTTTACTATCTTAACGTATGGAATCAGAGATTGTAATGGGAAAATAGAAAAGAGAGGATAAATTTAAGTATTGGCGTATTGCACTAAAAATAAGCATCAAAGCACTGAATTAATTTAAAAGAGACAAAAATATATTCTTAAATGCTTAACTTATTCTGAAAAATATAACTTTTTGCAAATTTTGATGCCTGCCGTTCCTCATTTTAACTATGTCCATCCAATAAATAGTGCTATCTTAAAATTGAAACTATATTTACGCAAATAACTCGTTCAGTAGGTCAAATTAAATATCATTATGCTATTTTTTTCTAATTTAATTAGAGGGTATTATTAAACGCAAAATAATTCACAATATCCCTTGTAAAATCTCAAAAGTTTTAAAACCACCCGATAATTAGAGAGTTTTTTAAAATCAGCCCGTAATTAACAAAAGAAATGCGCTATAAATTAATAACTCGCTTTTCATAAATGGCCTATTCAAAGGCCGTTTCTTATTGTCTTTGATTTGACATATATTAACTTATATTATGAAGCTAATAAACAATAAAAGTGACCGAGAAAAATAAATTATAATGTGCATCCTGTTAATACATTATCCAGTTACTCTCTGCACAATTCTTGTTCCAAAACTGCAATACCTAGTAATTTATACCTCTAAGTCAAGCTTCTTTGGAAAGGGCATTTGAACGACAAAAAATTAGAATGATAAAGATTGCAATATCACTCTATGTCTTGTCCACTAGTACAAAAACTTGTATTAAGGGAATAAAAAGGAATGCGAAGTAGATTATTCTCACTATTTCCTTCAATTGGGAAAGGAGAGAGGAACTCTTAAAGATCTTTTAGTTTCAGAACTTTTGAGAGATTTTTTTATCTATCGGAGATTAGTCATGAAGTGTTAAACGTCTTTTTTAGGATTGAAGTTTTGCATTAATTTGTATTTGGTTAGGCCCGCATGTCACAAACGGTTCAAGCTTGTCTAAACGTATTCAGGTGGTGGCCCCACTCCGGTCTTTGGATTCGCAGAGCTATTGATTCGCATGTATCTTGTTAAAATAATCATATCCATAATTGCGGTTGAATGGCCATTTGTTTAAGTCAGGTTCATAGATTACAAAAAGTCGATCACTAATAATCCCTCAAGCAATATTTTTAATAATTACTAGTCATATTTGGCTTACGTGTCAACTTCATGAAGGACGAATGAGCATAAGTTCATTCTAAAAATAATTTTCGAGCCATACACAAACACTCACATGGAGTTTCTCAAACCACCTGGAACTCCATTATAGACCCTGTGGTCCTGAGTTCTTGTCAGCGTTGCATTGATCCGAAGGCGTACTTCCATTTTGTTTACCACTAATTTGCATTCTGATAACTAATTTTCGACCTCTAGGAGGGGGAAAGAGCAGATAATTTGGTATTATCTGGGATATTCGTACGTAAGAAGAGTTTAGACATTAAATTGTGTTGAGGGATTATTTTTTCGATCATTGAGCTGTCTTGACTTTAAATATACACTGCACGTATAACCTGTGACTTTGAAAAGCAGAGCTTGTTTGCAAATTAACGATATCTTGAATCCTCTATTTAACGTTTTTTTTGATGAATAAAATCCATCTTTTTTAATTTAGTTCAGACTCTTTAATTCTTAACGCCTATAAATTTTTATGTATAGTTTCGCGCACTGATGAGCGTAGCCCGTTTGATGCTGGAGCAAATTGACCGGGAGAAAACAATCGAATACTCTCGAAAGAAGAGTCTCAGTGCCGATGAAGGCATAATGGATTACACGTAAGTGCAATCTCTTGCATTTGTAACTTTCCTTGAAAAACGAATTAGGGCGGGTAAATTGACAGTAAATAAAATATCCTAACTCTAGTGATGTTGAGATACATTCTTTTACAGTTGGCAATTTAAGCGGACCAATGACTGAACATGCGAGTGTTAAAAGTGTTAGCCCTGAAATACGTAAATGTAATATAGTGAATATCAAGATCAATATGGATTGTTTGCACTTACAGCATTTTATTACATAGCAAAACTTCCATTCGACTTGATTGCATGCATTTTAGTGTAAGAAGCAATACCGGATACTGCAGAAATCTTCCTTTGATAGCAATGCAGCAACCTACAATTGACTTCTCACGGAGTCCACCGAATCCCACTCATCATCCTAATATATCTCGACCACGATCGCATTCCTCTGGTAAGTCATTTAAACGACACTTTACAGAACGCTTAAGAAATCAAGTCATTCTGAATATATAAATTGAAAATATGGTTACATTCTTAGTGATGATAGACGAGACTCCTCAATTTTCTTCAAATTCGAATCTTTTAAAAAGTTATTAGGTATTAATTTATTATATCCTCATCCGTCACATCAGAGGTCAGAATTTAAAGAATCATTCAAAGAGCGATATGATGTAACAAAATAACATAGCATAGCAAGCAAATTAAAACTGGTGTTAACTACAAATAATTTGGGTAGAAGGAAGGTATTTAGCAGCCGCCCTGTTAAAAATATTCCGTCATACCCCCCTNNNTACTATGTGCCAGAACTTGTCAGTTCAAGCCATATATGAAGCAGAATACAGTCTTGCCACTTTAATAAAATCTCCCCGAGAACATGAGGACATCTGTTACACTGAAATCAGTAGATTTGTGATAGAGAAAAAGAAAAAAACGTAGAAAATGGAATTAAAAATTGGAAGAGCAAAACAAACTTCTAAAATAGGAAAGTGGAAATTGCTATGGCTAATGCCAGCAATTCGGTCAAATCATAATGTGGAAATGCAAAAAAAGCGTTTTAAACCAGTGACCGGATTGAATAAACTCAAACGAATTATTGATATGTTGAGGATAGGAGAACAAGGAAAAATGCATGGGCGTATATGCTAAATTGGCCCCGACATGTAATAATGAACAGCGATCTCGCGATTTCTGATTTAGCGAGAGTAAACATTCAAAAATGCCTTGTTAGGTACAGTTGATTTTCACACCTATTTCACCGTTGATTTCTTCATAAAATTGATAAGTTCCATATATATCTCATAACCTACATTCCTTTTAGATTCAAATGCATTCTCAGTCAGTAATCAGTCAACCTCCTCCCACTGGAGTTCTAGTCGACAATTCCTTAACCGACTTCGGGCATCCAGCCAATGCTCAGAAACTATGCTTCAACGAGGATCTACTTCTTTTGGTGGGCTTTTTAATGTCATGTATCCCAATATTCTGCTTGTCAAATGCGAAAATAATTCTGCTTAAAGCATTTCTTCCAGTCTTAAGCAGATTTGAGATAAGGATTTAGAAAATCATTAAATACCTATCGAAATGTTATCTAGAGTAATGTTTTATGAATACATATAACATTAGGATGAAATTATGAAAGTTATGCAGTCTGTTAACAAACAGGTTGTGGTAAATGATTGTTGTGAGGAGGAATTACATCGGAAGAGATTTGCGCCTGATAATTACTCGCTTATTAACATTCTTCGTTTTATAAAGCTGGTCTGCAATATCTCCGACCTCAGGATAAAACGCGGAGCAACCCGAGTTTCGGTCAGCGTTTATCTCTGAGTCTGCTCCCGAAGACATCTCGAGCAGCCTCTTGGAATAATTCAGCAACAGCTCTGGAAGCATTTGAACGACGACGATCCTCCGGGGGTGCAACCACACATATATCTGTACGTCTAATGTGAAATTATTATTACTTTTATATTTTCTTATTTATATAATTTTAAATCGTGATATCGCTTAATTAGTCGAAAACTCATTGGACTTAAGTCAGTATTCCTGGCACTCATTTATTTAAGAAAAATATGTTTTAATATTCAGCGATTTACCATGATTAATCACTTTAATTGGTAATTGTTATTATCCCTTGAATCTGATAGAGAAGTTTCCTTACCATTGCCCACCAGGTGGCAGGCCCTTATTTTATCGATAGGCTTTCAATGCATATGATTGTGCAGGTGAATAGTAATACTGTAATCTGTGCAAGGGGATTAATATTAACTACAAATAAAGCGTCCAGAAATAATCCAAATGCGTTACATTAAACATTACTAGTGAAGATTATTTTAGATTCTCCGACAATAAATGTAACGCTTTTAAAACGTTATTTTTAAGTTGAGAACGCGGAATTATTTGATCTCTACCGGTCTCCGTGCAGATAGTAGTTCTACAAAAAATATTACCCAATTTATTAGTTCTGCCTTCATTTTGAGAAACCTGAAAAATATATGTCAATTTTTATTACTAATAAAGAGGTTTTATGGCACCCTTTAGACATTATTTACATATCTGTGATGAAAATTATTTCATCAGGTGAAAGAGAAAATCCAAAGTTTTGCGTTGAATATACTTACCCTGATTCAAAACATTTTCATTCAAAATGCACAGTTTATAAATATGTTACTATCACATTTGGGGAATGAGTCAAGACCCTCTTACCACAAGAAAAATGACTTCTCAAACACTCCAGTTTATTGAACTTAGGACTAAGGACTCATATAATCCCTTTTAAAATAATGAACGCATGTATGCACTGACTGACTGCTGTGTTACTGCGGATTTACTTATTTCAATCGAGTTTGATCGCATCATCGAGACAACTCCAGTTTTTACCATTCCGCTACATTGAGTTTTGAGTGCTTAGAAAAGCTAAATCTCCCTATTGATATATTATCTATTTTCCACTAGCTAGTAGTTTATTTTTGAAGTCAGAATATGTGGCATTATTACCAGTTTTAAATCAGTTTCATCTATCGCTTATCCTCATTAAGTTCAATATTGATTATCAAAGTAGCATTCGATGCCCGATTATGTATTTCAATTGTTTAAATCCGTGGAAGTAGGGACAAATCAAAGTAACAGAGCATCAATTTTTTTAAGATGCTCGAGCAATAAACATGGAATACGTAAATACACAAATAAGTAATATGTATGCAAATTAAAGGAAAGAGAGATCAAGGTAATAGGTGACAGTGCTAGGTAATTTTGTTTTTCCTTGTATTGTACGTCTGTGTTGACTTCAAGTAATCAAATCACAAAAGTTGTTTGATTGGAGCATTTTGGACGACAAAATGGAGATTCCGGGGAAAACTTCAAAGTATATTTACTGGCAAATAATGTGCTTCTCAAAAAACATACACGGAGAATCAAATGAATTTGAAGGTAATCCAATTATTGGAGGGCTTTTCGGAGTGATTATAGTTTACTAATTCCAACAACTTTCCATTTATGTATTAATATAAATAGTTGCATTTTGTGTGTTCAAATAAATAAAATCACACTATTGGGATTATTTCCAATACCATCCTATTGTTGTTAGTCAGTGATGACACGTTATTTACATATAATAAAATTTTATGAATTACTTAATTACAGTAATTGAAAAGAGGGTAAATCATATTTTATTATTTTCCAGTCAAGAAGTCTTGTACTCAGAAATAATTGTCCAATGTTTCTGGTTCACAAGTTAAGCGGCTCGTTAAATCAGGTAGTTAAAAAATGGGGATCAAATAATTCAAATTTTTCAAATCATAAAAAGGGAAAGATAAATGATTCAATTAGTTTTTTTTGTCAAGTGGAGATGTAAAATGGATTTGCTCGAATTCCATATATGGTAAGAAAAAGATCTTGTTTTAAGTTTGGAAATTTGTTCATGCCATCACTTTTTTAACGAGCTAAAGTGGTTATAAAGTCAAGAATTTCTTGATCAAGTTCTATATAGACAAATGGAAAACATAATAAATGAAGTGGGGATTAATGGAAGAATGAAAGTTAATGCTGGTCGATTAAATTCTCCCAGTAAAAGGACAGAGTAATATGTATTTTGGGGTAAAACTGAGAAGAGTTTAGAGACAGGATGGCAATAAGTTAAAAATCCGCTTAGTTTGAAATGAAGAAATCGAGATAAATGACTTTAAGTCATTTTCCAGGTAGACGGTTGCTTTGAAAGAGAGAAAACAGTTCAAAGATATGAGATACGAGGTAGGGCATTGAAAACTGTCAACCACAAAAACAATAAAGGTAGCATCACGAATAAGAATTATATTAAAACAATTCCAAAATGTGTAATAATAAAGTAAAATAGATTCTATGAGCGGAGGAGGCAAATAAACACACCACTTAAGATGATCATTTTATGATAGTACTCTGAATTCAATATCAAGAATATTAGTAAGGTGATAATATTATTATTACAGTAAATCTATCTGTGGAGAGCCACAGAATATGAAAAAAATATTAAGGCATAAGAAAACACACTTTCTAAACTTTACTTAACGTTTATTTATATTTATATTTTTGGGACTTCTTAGTAGGAACTGTGAAAACAATTTTAAAACAGTTTGACTCATCCAAAAAAATTGTTGGTAATTTCAATGACAAAGAGAACTAAGAATCACGTGATATTTAAAACCTTACATACAGATAGCAACAGTAACTTGAATTTTGACCTAAATTTAATCTCTCAAAATTAAAGAAAATGAAGAGAATCAGTACAAAACGAGCTTTATAAATAGCTGAAAACTTTATTGAAGACGAATTGCATAAGAATTGATTGAATAATAATGCATTTTCAATTAACCACATCAGTTTTGCAATATAACGTTTTAATGGCTGTAAATCTCGTCCAGTAATAACCTATATGGAGTATCAGGTTGTCCCACCCGATTAGAAAAAGAGTAGAATTTTTCATACTTCCAGGATAAATATTTAACTTGGAATTAAATATTCATAAGGTTTAATTAAACGGATAAAATTCCATGCTTTAGTTGTGTTTAATTACAGAATGAACGTTATGGCTATCTTAGCGTTGGCGGTCAGCCGGGCACGGGAAGTGGTTTCCTAGATCCCAGACGTCATAGCTACGGTTGTTCAGTTACATCTTCTGCAAATTCGTTACTTACTGGAGGAATATGTGAGGGTCCCTTCTCTTCAAGTCCTTTTGGATCAGGTCAAAATAGTCGGCGTCCTTCGGCACCAATATTTGAACGTCTTACTGGATTAACTAGTTGCCGTAAGCTTTCTATTAGCATATTTTGCTAAGCTATACTGAATATTAAATAATTTGGACGAGTTTTATAAGCACATAAATTTATGAATTGATCTACCTGCATTTTTTTCTAAATTGATTTAATATGTACTTGAGGTTCTAGCGCGAACAGGACATTCCCCAACAAACGGACCGCCTTTTGAAAATGTTTTCAGCAAGATCGTTGTAAGCTTTCACTATTTTTTTTATCAATTGAACCAAGACATATATGATTTTGAGTACCATAGATAGCATATTTAAGTGATTATTGTGTACAACAGATAGTTTATAGTGAAATTGAGAAAAAAAATTTCTGACGAAAATATATTCAGCTGATGAGACAATTGGACACGGCAGCATTTTAATTCTCTCTGATTGGAAATAACTTCACATTTTGTTTATTCACTATAATTTCTCGAATATTTTTTGAAGGCATTTACTTTGATAAAGCATTTACGTTTTGGATTTGAAAGGGAAGAGCTCGACTCTCTAAACAAATGCTGCCATTTGGCTAAAAAAATGGTTTTTAGCAATATAAAATTGGGTTTAATTTTTTCTATTCATAGGACAGTACTATTCGTTTTCGGCCTACCATCTGTCAAGATGAAAAATATATGTAGTTTTCCACTTAGGGGATACTACCGGCAGATATATCTGTATATATAATATGCAGTCAGTTCACCACTTCCAAAATATGTAAAATACTGATTCACAAGTGCTTAACATAATTTCGCATAGTTATTTCATGAAGCACTTTGAATGAGATTTAACAAATAGTATCCTCTTTCGAGACTGCTTACGTCTACTATTAGCAAGGTCTTTTCACACTAGACAGGTCAAGATAACTGAAATACTTTAGTAGTCAAAAGTATGGTTGGTCGGATTTCTTCGATATACGGTGCCCTTTCTAAGGAACTGTAAGTGCAGTATAAAGAAAATAAAAATAATGCGTCTACTGATTTTTATCAACTTTTAGTTTACTTCTATGTTAAAATTATTTAAGTAAGAATCAAATTGATATGTTAGCCATTAAAAGAAAAAAGGTGTTGAGTGGATATGACCAGCAATTCAAAAAAATCTACAGATTATTAAGTACTGGAAGCATAAATTTTCGCGATAACGGATTAGAAGTATGGAAGACGAAGAAACGAAAAATTTTCTTGTTAAATTTGTATACAACGCGATTTCACGGTGCAGAAAAGAGGACTTGTCTGACAACCTTACCTTACCCGATCACTTTCACATAATTTATTACCGGTATATAATATCGTTATCCCAGTTTATTTGTTTTATCAGAAAAAATAAATTGTATGATGCAATAGTAAAATGTATAATGAGAGACCTTAGCGCATGTGAGAGTTTGATTATGTAATAACAATTGTCCCTCAGTGTGTTCTGATACTAATAGGAATTCGGGTTTGAGTTGGATTTAATTATCGTGAAAACTCTCAGAAAAGCATAAAAGTTCGTTCTTGAAATTTTTATTCCTTGGATTTATGACAACGCATAAAACTTTGCCATTTTTAATCGCTTGGTAATAATTTAAACATGCAAAGAGATAGAGCGAGGTGTGAAATGTGGGTGAATAAAAAAATCAAAATGTTAGATTCGTTCTTAATTAAAGTTATTGAAACTTTGAGCTCCCCATTTTCTAATAGGGGACTCAGTTCACTACATACCATGTTAATGAGTCGATCTCTGAATTTCTGAGTTAGAACATGCATTCAATATTCAGTTAATTTAATTGGATTGTTGTCAAGCCACTTTGATTCATTTGTTTCTTCTCACAGGCGTGATAAAGAAGCTAAGACTATTAAAATATTTAAATATGGCAGAGCTCGACAAAGGTCACTGAAAGTGTTTTGTGATTAACATTTTACTACCTGAATATTTCGCAAAAATTAAAATAGAATAATTTATGGCACTTCATTTAATGCACTTGATTTAAGTTAAAATAATAACCAAGCATTTATTCTTATCAAATTTCAATATTAGTCCCATTTTATATATCAGTACTTTATTTAAACAAATTTGAAGGACATTTGAGGTAGATTAATAATCAACCATGTTTATCGTTTAATATGCCATTATTTTAATCGTGTTTTAACTTTTTAGACCAGCTTTTTCACGAAACGCTAAAGTGGCAAACATGAGAAGGGGAGATTAATTAAGATTGAGTTGATATTTTATTAATTGAATTTATCAAACCTCAACTCCCTATCTTCCTTCCTTTTCCATTTACTTTACGAAAACTCCTACTCTTGAATTTCCATTTCTCCGCTCAAATTTAAGAAACACTCTTCAATGCACATTCAATGAATTCAGATTACGCACATTAATTCAAGGTCATTTGATGCCGATTGGAAAAGATCGAATTTAGCAAAAAATACCTAATTTATATTCCTTCCTCAAAATGCATCATCTTTACTTAAGACGTCTATGCTTATTCACTTAATTTAATGACACGGATACATGCGCGTTTTGTAACTGATATTGTAAATGCCCGTGTAAATGTTAATTTTTGCTGCAATGTAAAATAATGATAAAATTTACGGGAAAACAAATTCGTTGTTGAATTGAATGACCACTAAGATATTCAATCGTAAGAATCCTCAGCAAACGACTGAAGAGAAGCATTCGAACATTCACAATATTAAATTTTCTGTTGTTAATGGGGGATATGAATAGGGTGGTTCGATTATCATGAAAAACCATCCAAATTACCTTGCCATAATACTAAGTAAAACCGGGTGAAAACGGTGAAATATGAGATTGTTTATTGTCTGTAAACTTTTGCAGATAGAGAAGCTGGGTGTAGGAGTTGATCTGGAGGAGGCGAAGAGGAGAGAGCTGAGTAGATGTTCGAATTAGGCCAATGGGGAATTACACGTGAGTAACTGAAGATAAAGCTAATTAGTTTCCTCCTGAGAAAGTATGGATAAACAAGAGATAATTAATTTGTTTAAAGGGGGGAAGGGTGTTGTCAAAAGATCACTTGTGCCTCTGGGAGAGTTTCAATAGACGGCACGATGCGTGTGTAATAATAAGTTCCCGATGATTTGTGACCCTTTAACAATTACTGAGTTGTCTAAAGGCATTAAACTTGGAAACAGTCCAACATAAATGACTCATAACATTTTAAACGGAAAATAATTTTACAAATGGATACGCAGTACCTCCATTTTCGGCTAGTTCGCTCTTTTCCTGCTTAGTTATAAACCGAAAAATAGTTCGTTTTCTAATAAAAATGGACAAAGTTGAGATGAAAAAATTCCAAAAAATTTACGTTCCATTTGGTTTCTCGCATGTTACAATAATAAGATTATTCTCTCGTCTGCAATTATAAAATTAATATTTTATCCCAACTTGTAAAAATTAATCAACTTTATTTATCAAATCGAGAAAATGGAACCGAGTCCATGCAGAGAATTTCTACACTAAATGTGCTTTCGACGCTTTTTAATTTAATTACCCAACTGTTAGCCATATTTTGTAAATATTCAAAAATTAATATATAAGCAATGAAAAGAATTTGTATATTGCTTCAAATCTCCACGGCAAGTTCAGGGATTGTTCACCAAAAAGAACTTTTTCGAAACTGGAGGACGTTTTTTATATAGCTAGTGATTTCAATTTTTTACTTAACGCTATTAAATTATAGCTCTTATTTAATAGAAACCATGTCTTTTTCGCTATCTCATCTCTTCCATATTAAAGTCACGTAAGCTGCCGAATATCATGGAAGATCATTTTGTCCTCTTAATGTTTGTAAAGAAAAGAGTAATTGAAGTGACAAGGTCGACCGGTCGTAAACTATTCATGTTATAAAGATTGTACAACCAGAATCCAAGAATCAGATAGGGTAGGACCCTTTGATACCTTTTACGTTGCTCTCAGCATTCTTATGACCTCCATTTTGTCAATTCTTGATCCACTTTCAGTTGCTTCCAACAATTAAAAATTGTAAACATTTCTTGTATTGCTGTTGGCAATAATAATATATCAATTTCGTTAATTTTCTGTTATTTTATTCACATTGAATTCATATATCTCTACGCTTGTGTGCGTGCGTGTATGTTAGAATGTAAAAAATCTTTTATAGTGGGAAAATCCAAAATAAATTGATTGTGGCTTTAAAATTTTAAATATATTTTAACTAAATTACAGCGAATTAAAATATTGTCCTTTTGCTTACATTTCAAGATGTGTTGCAGTTTCAAGATATTATACTCCAAACGTATCTGAGTTCACCAGTTCTTCTATGATATCATCTAAATTAATTAAGGGGTCATCTAGGGTAGGAGTTCTCACACAAACCAATTTGGCAGATAATCAAATTTGGACGTAGAAATAGCAGAATATAAACCAATAAACATATGTACAGAGTGCGTAAGGTATTTGAGGAAAATTTATTTTGTAATTTAAACTAATGTGATAATAATTAATGTCTTTTATATCAGAGTATCTCATGGCAGATACTACTATAACTAATGAAATGAAAAGACACTCTGTGTAATTGTGTTTATGTAAAAGCGGAACACAGGAATTCAGAAATTACAAAGTTTCTAAATGTCACTACGAGCAAAAGAAAAGAGCATGACCTGATAGACAAAAATCCTGGGAAGTCAATGCAAAACATTTTGCCAAAGATATTCGAGTGTCTGAAGGAACAATAAGGAATGTTCTTCATCGAGATCTCGAATACAAATCATAGGTCCTTAGGCAAGGTCGTCAGTTTGTGCCAAAAAGCGACTCAAGAGAATTATTTAATGCAAGCAAAACGATTCTACAGAAATTGAAACGAGAGTGTCTTAAGCGGCCTTGGATAGACAAAGTAGCCAATGGAGTGAGACCCCCATATGCACTCCAACAGGATTCGGCTCTATCCCATAAAGCTCTCAAAACCCAGGATTGGATGGATGGCCGAAAATTTTCATCATCATATCACACCAAGCTTATGGCCTCCTAAATACTCACCAGACCTTAATCCTTTCGATTATTGTGTGTGAGGTGGAGTGGGGCGTGATTGAAAGGGAAATTACTAAGTATACCCATAACACCAAATCCTCTTCCCTGATGGAATCAATAACCCGAGGTATGGAGGACATCAAAGAAGACCACCTGATCTGATCAAAGCTTGTGAACAGTCGGTTTTGGAGTCGAATTGTGTGAGTGATAGCAGCCAAAGAAGGATGTATAAAATAGAATCTAGGTTGATATTGTTTTTTTGTTTTGTTAAAAGAAATTGCAAGTTTCAGCCATTAACGGTTTTTTTCTAAAGTGTGTAAGGTGTCCCTAGATACCTTACGCACTTTGTATATAATAGAAGGAAAAGCGAAAGATTTGAGTTCAAAATCAAATTAAATAAACCAGTTTTATTCTCAAGATTAATTCCTACTTTCCTTTCTTTTTCTTTTGATATTATTATTGACTTCATCTTTGACAATAAAAATTAATCTCAAAGTGACCACCTGCTAAATGACATTGAATTCAAGGAAATTAGTTTCCTCCTTCAAGTCAGAAAAATCTGGTTAAATCTGGCATTCATACTGTCAGTTGGCTCTCAAATTGAATTCACAAACATATCTGCTGGTTAATAAATACTTAATATGTCGTTATAATTTTAATTTAGGCACCAAATGCTTTATTTTTAATTACTACTATATTAATCAATTTTTCTCCTGGAAAAAGACAAAATATTAGCGATTTGAGAAAGTGAAAAATATGTAGTCTATAAGAACAGCAATAGGACAGTGCAGTTTACTGTGTTGAATTAATGAATAACTCGCAATCGTAGAATGGAGTGTAGAGATACTTGAAGAAATCGAAATAAGCGGCGATGTTGAAATGATATTGCGTGAAAGAAAGAAAACGAAAGGATTGAGAGAAAAGTAGGAAACTCGGCACAAACACTAAAACAACCTCCACCTTACAAGGCTGCAACCGGGCATGAATATTAAAAACTAATAAGTCTGCAGCTATACATATAAGTTGAGAATTAAAACCAACTTAAATATCCTGAAATTTATAAAAAATACGCTCTTTTAGATTGGATCCCAAGAAAACGCCAAATAAAAGCAAGTTAGGGAAGAATGTGAATTTTTCTGTTAGTCACTTCATAATGCAAAATCTCTAATGGCATCGTTTAAAATCTCTTAAGTTTAATATAATCGGTAAATTAAAAGCAATCTTCCTCAAACGAAAATTTCCACAATTTCCAAACTATCTATTGCTACTGCGCTGATTGAATAAATTATGCAGTAAATATTAGGAGATTTTGGGGTTTTGAGCTTTTACATCCTCGTGATATTTAATAATTCTGCCAAAAGCGATAGAGTAAGGCTTATTCATTGAGTTTTTTCTTCTGCAGGTACACCTAGCTTGAAAATGTGAGTATTTATCTAATTCACATATTTGCAAATCACATTCTTTCATGTGAAGCAAATTCAGTCGGAAAATTCGAATTCAGAAACCTTGGGAGAAATCCATACCAAGATATCAATATAAATGAAGTGGGGCAAAGATTTTTTAAAATTTTCTTTAAGTGGCGCAGTGGTAAACGTGCACATCTGTAAGTTAGAGGTCACGAAAACAATACCCAGTGATGTGGATGACCTGTTGCTCTGGTTAAATCTGGTCAACAAGAGATGTGAAAAAAGCGAGTTTCTCGTAAGAGCGGCTCCAGGCCGCAGATCTTTTACAGAAAACACGAACTTCTGAGCTTCATGATTTAGTCCCCTTTTATTAGCTTAGATCCATTTCTAATAATGGTCAAAATCATTTTACCGACTTTACACTCTTGTTCAAAGTAAAGTAATGATTTGTGCAATTATTTAAAGGGGGCAAATTTTGGTATTTGAATAGATATAATATATTATTATTTTCTGTTCTAGAACAATGTAGAAAATAATACTATCATTATCCGAGAAAGCAACTGAAATCGGTAAATTTCAATGAAGAATGGGGTGAGGGGACCGAAATAAGGGCGTCAAAAGAGTTGCTTCGTTAAATCCTCGGATTCGGGTTTTAAAGCATTTATTTAATGGGAAATTCACTGCTTAACTTTCCAAAATTCAAATTTCAGATTTCGTCTCATTGATTGTTGATCAAATTCTTATTCATAAGTTTCGATGTTTGCTGAAAGGTAGTATAATTATGATAGCCTTTCGTCAACTCACATCTTCTTTCAAAGGACGACAAAGCAGTATGATCTTAAACTGCTTGAATGACCTTAACTTGGCAGACCTCACAGAGCAGAGTTAATTCATGGTAAATTCTAATCACCATTTGATCATACAATCATTTATTCGGTTTCTGAATCAAAGAATATGCAATTAGTACTGGATTAGAATGAATTTTTTTTCACCGCGAAATGCATTTATCATAAGTAAGGAATTAGCTTGGATGAAGATTAAAATATGTTTAATTGATACATATATGGAGTAGGCACGGTTGAACTTCACCAAGACAATATTCTAGCGGTCAACCTATGTGAATGTTAACTAATTAGAGAAATTTAATAAAAATTGTTTCTATCCATTTTATAGAAAAAATTTTGTAATGAAGGTAATTTGCACGAAATCGTGTTCATTTGAAATGATCATTTTAATAATTATTTTAGGAATAATTTTTCATGATTTGTCGATGTTTGTTTCCCTGGTAATGCTTTTGAATAAAGTGGCTACTGTAAGAACCTGTATCATTCGGCCAGATCTTATCGTCATGCATATATCAGTCTGTCAGAACCACTCCAGAGACTCGAATAATCTCCCTCTCTTTCTTCAAATCAGCTTGACTCTGGCTGTTTTTTCAAATTTCTGCCGGATCTTTACTCATAAACATCCGGACCCTGATCTAACTCCCACCTTCTTCGACTTTACCACTGACCTACTCAACTCAATCTTTTTCACCTCCTACCAGTCAGCTCCTTAACTCAAGTCCTTCAGTCAGCACCTCCCTCCGCGAGTTTTTCTATCTTCTGCCCTTGTAATTCTTCCTCTTTTTTCCTTTCCTTTTTACTAATAAGTCTCATAAGAGTGCCTTTCTTCTTCCTCTTTACAACTTAATATTTAGTGATTCCAGTTTCTCTTCCTCCATTTTCATTCAACTGAACAGAATCATTTTTAATTGATTTCACGTTTTTTCATTTTCATATAGTATTATTATAAAACATGTTGTAATAATATAAAAATAACTGTTGAAATTTATTACGGAAATGTGCTTACGTAATATAACCATATAGTGTTGAAAAATATGAATTAAACTATCGAAACATGCAACAAGTTTGAATAAATGGATTCCCACAAATGAAATTGTGGTATGTGCCGTGCTTGAGGAGAGAGAACTATCAAGTTTGCCACTCTCCTAGCGTTTTTGTTGTCGGATGTAAGTTTTCTTTGAATCCTTCTAAATGAGAGGAAGATTTACGACATCGAATAATGCTTGAATTATATGACCTTTAAAACTAAGTATTATAAGGCAGGGATGAAAAAAATCCAAGAACACCACAATAACTGAAAGGCCATCATTGAGTTTCACGGACCTTCAACTAGAGTACACTAGAACTTGAAAGCCGTAAGTCAGTTTTTTTCAAATTAATTCCTTGATATCATCGTCTAAAATTAATTGTAATAATATTAAAAATCGTATATCTTCACAGAAACGGGTCAGTAATTAAATAAGTAGAGCAAGATGCCGAAAATAGAATATGCAAATAGAAAAGCACAACGAAATAATGTTATATATATAACAGATTTTGTGTGCCTGTCAAAATATAACAGTTTTGATAATGTTAAATAACATTGACTGCTAACAATGTCGTGGATATCAAGCAACTGTTAAGTTCATGCAACATGAAATATTCAAAAGCAAGAAGCGTGTATGAGTTGATCTTGTCACTTGTTTAAACAGAGCTAAGAAGAACAAATCTACTTCGCTAAGTCCATTTGATCAAAGTATGTAAGTGTTTTTATAGAGTGAAGTTGGAAGGTGACACATATTTAAAAGCAATGAATATATAAAACTTCAAAATTTTGTTCCCAAAAATAGGAGATTTCTTATAAATGCAGTTATCAAAAGGCATCCTTTCAATTAGAATATGCATTACTTATACTTTTAACTAAGTTATTGACCCCTTTGGGGCTGCATTTCAAATTAAGCTTTCAATTCATTTTTATTTGTCAGTTCCATTGTTAATGCGGTAAATTTAGCGATGCGTTTCATTGATCTCTCAGATTAATTCCATTGGATGCTTGAAAACCTGTATTGGCCAATCGACTAGATGACATGGGATATAGAGAGGATATGTGATAGCTTACTATCTCAGAGACTGCATATATTAGCTGATCTATCACCCACCTAACGTCTTTCGACCCTCACCATATAACAAGATGAAGGAAAGGGAAACTGCGGATGGGGGAATTTTACTCAGAATTGATTGAAATCTCAAAGGGGAGCCTAGTTTGGCTTGGCTCCTAAAGTAGCATTACAGTCGAGATTAAAGAGCCACTTCAGAATAATGAGTCTTACGCTTCAAACATCAAGAATGTCGACTGGACCGTAAATTTTGATGTCAAATCGAATTGTACAACGACAATTAATAAGAGTTCCATTAATTAGGGATTACAGTTTTAGATAAAATTAGGCACACCCGATGATTTGACTCTATTTATCTCCTGTATTCAATCCTTCTTCTTCTCTTTTCCGCTTTTTAATATTTTCTACCTTATTTTGCTCAATTTATAAATATAAATGAGTTGTTACAATATGCAGAAAGGCGTTTCAACATCCACAGTACCAGCTGCATGCATCAATATAATGCATAGGTTTTTTGTGAAAACTGCATCTGTGAAGATATAATTAAATGAATTTTAAATGTCTTTGAATAAAATCTTCTCTTATTATTATTGGATGCTGTTTACGGCTTTTATTAGTGTAATTTACTGTAGGACGTAGTCAAACTTTATTGCTATTATTTTAATCCAGGCAAAAAGCGTAGTCCTGGGAAATAATAAAATTACGCAATTTGTGGCGTAGTGGAATGGACTGATACAAATAAGTAGGATAAAAGTGTTTACATTGAGTGAGCAGAGCTCGCGCACCCCTGCTAATTTAAAATTTGCAGTCATCTCATTTCGACTAATGTAAAGGCTGTAGGCGGTTGAATATCATACAACATCATCGAATTGTTTTAATCTTTGTTAGAAAAGCTGAATTGAGGTAGCAAGACCGACCGCCATAATTGAAGAAGATAAATACACGCTGACAAGCATTTGCTTCAATCCAGAAGATGAGTCATGAAATTTGAATTTCTGAACTTGAGCCACCTATTTAATAAGTATCATACAACCTGGATTTAAATATAAATAGAATAAGACCCCTGACACCTTGACGCTGCTCTCAGCATCTTTTGATTCTCACCTCTTTCCATTTTTGGAATTTTCTGTTAACCGATTTTAGTTGCTTTCCACAATGCAAACTTGTCAATTTTGGTATTTCTCGGGTTTCTAATGACAATGATGAGAGAAGATTAAAGGGAAGAGAATAAAACCATATCATCGAACGAGCCTTATTCTATTCAACTTCTGGGTTCATTTGGATGTCCTCTTTTTTCTTAGTGGATATAATAAATGTCATTATGTTCAAATTTTACCCAATGAAATTTCGCGATTCAACCCCTAGATGGGTGAATGAGCTTGTATCCACTATCCTGACTTAACAAAGCGGTTGGTAGATTGGAATGTGGTCTTCATAAACCTGATTTTAATAGTATGAAAAGATAATTTAGTCGCTACTAATTGCTTTCTTTATTCCGTACTATTTAAACAATGTCAGAACATATGATAATAGGATTAAAATAGAAAATACGGAAGAGTAGATATGTATGAATAGTTTCTTATTATTTGATAAAAAATATATATCATATTTAACTAATATTTTAACTATTCACAAACTTAAACAGTCTCCGCGTCGATATTTACTAAAAAATCTAATAGAAAAATTGTATGGGAGTTTCTTTCGAAACATCGGATTTCTGAAACAAAATTTTGTTCCGCCATGAAAAAGTGCCGCTTTATTTATTTTAAAAATTTAGAAAAAATAATCCCGATTTCTTTTACAAATCAATTTCATTTTGATTTAAACAGATAAGTGTTTCAATATCTCTCATGTCTAGTAACTAACGAACAAACTTGATAAGCCCAATACATTTTAGGTAAAAATCTCGATCAATCTGATATAGCACATTTCTATCAATATTCTTATTACCCGCAGTGATACAAAAAATTACAATTTCCATTTATGGGAAATAACAGACGTTGGTTAGCATAAGGTCTAATAGTGACAAGAGGGAGGGGATCAATAGATGCTGAGAGTAAATTCATGGTACTGAAGTGGTTTACATCATTCGATCTGGTTGATAATGTATTAGGTAATTGGGGAGATCATGTTTCAAAGTTCAAATTTCATGATTCGTCATATAAATCGTTGGAAATACTTATTTCCATACTCAAATAAACCGGCTTAAAATTAAAATAACGACACTGAAGTTGTGAGAATAAATTATACTTTAAATCTCTACATTCATGGTCAAACTTTTCAACACTCCGTGCCTCAATAACATGCTGTCAATTTAAAATATTATAAAAATCAATTTCCAGATATTACATAAATCAAATCAAATGTGTTTTAATTTATTTTTGCGCTTTAATGATAAAAATACGAATGAATAAATAAAGTGACAGTTGAAATATTTAACTGTTTCTTAAACCATGATTTAGATATTTTAACCCAGAAACGGAGAAGATTTTGTGAAAATGCTTCTGCAATCCTTTCAAAGTCGAAAAATGCAATAATATTGAAGGCGTACTTTCAGCTCCAATCCTTAACTATCCCACAGACTAAATAATCCAAGAAAGCATCTATTTTAGGATTAAGAAGCTCCGTTCCTGACCAACAAGAAACGATAATATGAAGGTGAGATCTTCTTCTGGAAACCAGGTCAGTTTTGTAGTAAATTATAGCAGGTTTGTTATCTTTTCAGTTATCTATCATGAATAGAATATGTATACTATAAAATTCTACACTGGCAACAATTTGCTATTAAGTGATGGGCTTAAATATAGAGGGTGTACTATTTTCAAAACAAATATATCATTAAAATTTATCACGTACTAGCCAAAGAGGCGTTTTCTTATTTCTATGGTACTTAAAGTGTATTTATCTAAACTTAACTAATTGCAAAATATTGTACATTTTTCAGATATTTTCGAAAACGTAGAACATTAAATATTCATTTGCCCTACACAAAGTAACTGCAGGAATCCCTAATTAGGTGGACCGTTTTCTCATTTCAGAGATAGGCAGTTTTTCAGTTAGGCAAAATATTCCCATTTTACTTGATAATTGACCAAATTCTACTGTTCAATCCACATTATTATTTCAGGACGAGAACTTCCTTAAAATTAATAAATGTTCTAAAGATGAAATCCGTATTGTACACGTAAACGGATTCAAAATTCACCAATCTTACCGTAAGTCTTCATTTTTCAATTACTCATTGCATTATGTGACGCTTAGAAAACTTCTATCACGAATCAAACTAAGAAACATTTTTTAAGTATATTTTATTATTTAACTGACAAAATTAATATACTTCTGAATGTTATTTATTATGCTCAACCCTTGTATAAAATATTATACCACGTTTATTTGAAGCATCTCCTTACAATTGAGACAAATTTGTTTTAGGTATGTCCCATGACAAAACTCCAGTGAGCTTAGCCATGTTTGAGTCACAAATCAGGGTTTCATCTTCCTATTAAAGGCAATGAAAGTATAAAGTGACATAAATAACCACTTAAATAAATCGATTGGTCAACAGACTCTGAACCTCATGTACGGAAAATTTCCAAGAAACTCAAGAATCAGTAAAATTTTGAACAAAAACTTACTTGTACAAAATACTTAATTTGCTCAAAAATACTATTTTGAGCAAATGAACAGCTCACTATATGTAATGTTAAAGAATTATAATCAAAGGATTATTGACCACCACCCCCGGTTTCAACACTTATTGGACTATTTTATCACGCCCACGTTCCGATGTTTATTTTATATTATTAACAAAATAATTTATTATTTTATTAATAATTTATTAATAAAATAAAGAAATGTATTTATTTGCGGACTAAAATATAAAAAATAAATCAGCGTTTTGTGCTTACCTTTGGAGATTCGGCTACTCATATCTGCGGTCCGATTCTGAAACCTATTCATCATTTGAGCTATCATTTTGCTATTTATGAAGCAATGAGCATTTTTCAGCATTTTGCTTTATTATGAAGCAAGTTAGAGTTAGAGTCGCTTCCATATTTCGTTTGGAGTAAATTGTTTATTTGTTATCGCAATATAGTGACGTGATAAACAATAAATAATAGGTTATTCTTATTGTTCTAAACAAAGTTTTAACATTAATTTTCAAGAATCAATAATCATACTCCATGACACGAAGGAAAAAGAAAAACTCTGAAGAAAATTTAGTCAACTCTATTCAACCACTTTAACATATTACCGTTATTAATAAGATTAAACAGATGCGAGACCATTTGTTCCTGATACTTTCTACTTAGTGTTTGCACTTGCCAATTTCGGAGATCAATTAGAACATTAGTAAAGCAAATCCATTTAAATTCATCTCTATTAAAGTCTGATCAACCACCGCCAAGTTAAAAAACATTAGAAAAAATATTTATAACGCAGGTCTTGCCTTGTTTTAATTCATGGCTCTATAACTCCGAGGATGGAATGAAAACACCAACCAATCTTTAGAATTGAATAATTTGGATTCAAATTCCACAAAATTTTTAAAAATTTTGCACAGACGGCCCCAATATTAAGCTTTAAATGAATAGAACCCTCTCAGAAGATGTTTAATTAGGATTAAATAGGAAGCTATAACTTAATTCAATATATGGAGCATATATATGTGCTCATATAAAGTATTTGCAGGCGTGGTCCACAAGCGTGATGACAATAGTGAGTTTATCTTCTTCAAATCTAATTCCTAAATACCTTCAGAATGGACACCCAATGTTTGTCAGAAGTCACTAATGTATTTTTCGTCAGGTTGTATTCAGCTGAATTCGACCTTGTTTGACATTACACCTCACAAATATTTTCAGTAGGCAATTCTAACTGTCGGTGATTATTTAGAATTACTAAATATCCTTCCTTAACAAAATAACTATTTATTGCACACTTTTTTCTCATTATTATTGAAAACAACGATTATCCTTTTAATTTTTTATTTAAACTAATACGAAATACGTTGCGCTCTAAATAATTTGAGTCGAAATGGAATTATTTTTCACTCTAGAAACGAGAATTTATGCCTTTCCTCACTGGCTGGAGACTCGGCTTGTGGATCGTAAAACAAATCATGTGAATAAAATTTGAGCCAAAATTATTGCTATTAAACCAACAATACTTAATCTCCTTAGTACTGTTGTTACTCACAGTAATACAAAAAAAAAAATATAATTTTTAGTTGAAGGAAATGACTAAATCAGTTAGCAGAAAGTGCAAAACATGCTTAGGGGATCAGAAGATGTTGAGAACAATGACAGAGAATTCGATTTTTTAGATTCGGGTTGTAAAATATTTACTATATGGATAGATTAAGTTCATTATCAGTTGCTTATCGACCAATTTGTACTCAAGAAGCGTCGTTCTTGCCTTTTCAATTCCAGTTTCTTTCAGTAATTGAGATGGAAAAGTGGTTTACCATGATATTCGGTAGCTCACAGTCTCAATGGCCAAAAAGTTTAAGTTAGCAGAGTTCACTCAAGTCAAAATATGTATCATATATATTTTTAATCTTCAATAGTACAATAATTCTTATGAATATTCGTTTTAAATTTTTTTTGCGATTTATCTTAATTTTATTCACAAATATATACGTTATTAAACTACGAAAAATTCGTTCCAAAGCTCCTAATTTTTGCTCAGTTTTGTTTAAATACCTGCAAGTAAATTCATGAGTTGTAAAGCAAACTTCTGAAATTCTAGGTTTTCATCAAAGGACAGGACCCGATTCTCTTCTGGATTTGCCCATGTTGAATCTTAGTCAGAGTCGGGATTCTTGGATATAGAATACAGGATAAACATTACATGAATTCGAAGAAGCTACCTGATTCAAGGCTTTCAGCTAAGTTAGTTTACGTATTTGTCATTAAAATCTAACGAGATTTATATAAAAATATAACCTCTTGTTTTATTAACTGTTCTGTTCGATATGCTTCCCAAAATTTCACGATGTTTTATCAGAAACAGAATAATATTTGCAATTTCACTTCATTTTGGTTTACATTTGAATAAGCAAATAAACTGTATTTATTATTCCTATTATTCAATTTTATTTTTTATTTCTATAATTCCTAATTATGTCGTTTTCCCTAATCGTTTCAAATTCATTTTTATCCCTTGTCTAGGTAAAAATTAATATAATCTTCTTTTTTATTGACATAGAAAGACATAAAAATTGTCCACACTTATTAAAGTTATTGATTTCGAGGCATTTTTCGATTGTTTCACTTGTGGGATTCACAACGCTAACAAGGCTGATCGAATCACGTGCGCTAGAGTTCACCACGGGAAGTGCGAACATGTAACCGGTCGCGTTGAGATCAAGCGCGGCGTGTGTGCAGAGACCTCTCCAACCAATCAGCAATCAAGATCCCTGCAGCCCAGCATGGTTTTGTATTTAATGACTAAGCTTTCAGAAAAAATCAACGAAGTGGTCAAGAAACCCTCTCCACTCAGCATCTTACCGGTTCTTACCATTCTGGGCATAGCTTAGCTAATTTGGGAGTGAATTGATAATAGAGGACTCTGCTAGAGGCTCTTTGGACTGCTAGGAGGACTGTTAAAAATTAATATCTTTTTCTTGTACATTAAACAAGCGCAGTTTGTGAAATCATAAATAAAAAATTGAAAATCAGGTATTATTTACAGGATTGTAAATCATTTTTATTCTTTGGTGGAAAAGGATATATTTGGTCTAATTTTATTATGGCAGAGTAAAATTCTTTAAATTCAATTTGCAAATGCGTCTAGAAAATGAAATAAATAAATAACGCAGATTTTTATGCCTTTCTATTTTTTGTTTTTATTGAATATTTATTAGTATTGACAGTTTCAAACCTTTCAAGAAATACGATACTTCCCAGTTAAATTGATACAAATTGTCCTTTCTTACACTTCTCAGAAATTCTTTATGACTCAAGTTGGATACTTTTGCCTTTACTTACGATGCGCAATGAAAAAATTCCCATTTCCATCAGTTGTTCTTATAAAACAGAGTTAAATCTCAAACGCTTGACATTTTGATTGGGAGTTAACTTTCAATATATATTCATAACATCGATATCTGCGAGACAAGTTTGCTAGTTTACTGTCACCGGTTTATCAAAAATTTCATATTTTAGACACCTCAACAAATCATTGCACTTCCTTTATGTAATTTCCATCCCCCTTCCTTTTATATTATTTTGTATTTCTCTAATTGAATTTAAAAACATCTGCCCACAGAATAAAGATACAACAATAAATTAAAAATCATTGTACACTTATTTAGGTCATTAATAAAACCAAACCAAAGTTAACAAAATTCAAATTTGATTAATTTATTATTTGTCGTTTGAAATCAGCCGAGATGCGGAATTTTATAAAAAGGTGACGATAAAGACTGCACTTGTAGAATATGTTATTACAAACTCTATCCGTCTTCGTGACTAAGATTTAAAAAGCAGAATAAAATTTGAAAGAATTATAAAACGAAGATGTGTAAGCGCTCAAAGAAAAAATAACAAACCTATAATGAACTATCCATTGGAGACGGTTTATTACTAAGGCAGGTGATTTCACTGCTGTCTATACTGTTACACTGAAATTGATTGATAAAGGTTACTAAGATCTTTTCCCTAATTGTCAAGGTGACAGAAGGATAGTAGTGAATATGGTTTTAACGTATCATGTGTCACTGATCCAAAAATGTTGTGAATTACAATGATAACTTTTATGTTCTTGCTCCAAGTATTCTGATACGGGACAGGAAATAATCAGATATTTACATTGCATGGACAAGCAAAATTGAAAGTGGTGAAATAAGAGAAATTAATTGATCAGTTTTATTTAAAAGAATGGAAAAATAATTCCTGATGTCTTAATTACACATAGATGGGAAAATATATCAGCGACCTCACTATGATTTTGTTACTAAGTCAAGCGGTTTTTTTCGCTTTTCATTCTTCTTGAAATGTTAGTACATTATAAAATAATTGTAATAAGTTAGAAATATGCAAAATTCCATGGTCATGAAAAGAACAATTCACTTTTACTATCCGAAGTCTGCTTGAAATTAGGGCAATTCAATGTGAACTTTAAAACTGATACAGACTTGGAAGAGTTTTTAAATTTTGAACAATCAAGTGCGTTTTAATTTTTTAATTATTGTATACGCTTTGCCATTTTAGATGAAATACGAATTATGCCACTCAAATAAATAAATAAAATTAATCATTTTAGTACAAAGTGGTTGTGTACTGCACAAAAATGACACCAGAGTTTAGCTATTCAAAATAATTAGAAAACCCAGTGCTAAGAGGCTGAAATCTTTTTAATCTGAAAATGCAAATCCCTGACATCAGAAATTCTAAACTTGTAGATTACAAGGTCAGTCCAGTTGAATCTCTTTCTGCCTTATAATTAGTGATCCCCCCGTGATACGGTAAAGTTCCTCATGTTTCCAATGGAAAAGTTTGTTCTCGTCCCTCTTAAACGCTAAAACAATTACTGAGGTTAAAAATGATCTCGAATGGAAGAATAAAATTACTCTTAGGCAATTTGAATAGCCAAATCATTTCATTTCAAAAGATAAATCAGCAGATAAATCAGCTTTAAATAAAATTAATGGATCATTAATTCCTCATTAAAACATTTAAAATGACTTAGAACATCGGTGTAAAATCAAGAAGAACTAAAATATTGAGTAGCTCTTATTTTCTCATGACTTTTGGCTTTAAAAATTCTATAAATTCCTTTGACCTTTATAAAGGTTAACTTATTCCTTGATAGCAAACCAAACCAAATTGAGGGATATTAACTAAGACCTAGATGTTGGTAAAGGCCTTGAGAAATGCATTCAAATAAAATTTGATCGGAATAATTTGAAGTGCAATTTACCGATCTAACGAAACGTTACAACTATTTTTTCAATATTATCTCGTCTTTCTTTTTTTCAGCCAATCACTGACCTTATGGCTCAGTTAGTAAATTATTGGTCTAAGATGTCATGAAAACTAAAAAACGGTTCTTGTACTTTTTATTTTAAAATTAAATTTTATTATGTAAAGGACTTTATAATATGCCAGACATTAATAATAAAGATTTTATGTTTAACTGATATTTTGAGCTGACAGTCATATCACTGACAAATTGCAGCTTTATACGCTGAATATACCGGTTTGCTAATTGAAACCACCTACAAAACTGTTTGATAAGAGAAACAGAAAATTATTCAAATGAAAGTTTAATGAGATGACATCAAAGAAGCTGAGCCTCAACTAACTGAATTAAAAAGAATTTTTCTTTGTTGCATTTAGATTGCACACTTTCTAACATGATTATTGTATTCTACTGCTTTCTATTCCAAAATAATAGGGCTTGTTGAAAGTTGACAAAATTTGATCCATTGGTGAAGTTATTTTGCCTATTTATTTCCTTTAACGAAATATGTAACAAGTTACTCAGTGTTAAAGTGGTTTTAACAAATAAAAAACTCATTAAAGTTTATTTACTGTGGATCTTAATTAGTTCAACAAATTTTTGCTAATTCTTGCAGCTGACGCTTTTATTTGGAATAGAAAAGCTTGAACCGATGGCTTAAATCCCTATTCTTGTGCAACACTCAATTCCGACCACAGTTTGATGTTTTAATAATATTTAAATTGCAGAACACAAGTGTTCGAACTTAATCCATTTAAAACCTCCTGTAAGGAAAATTTATTAATTATTTATATTATCAAAATCTGCCAAGAAATGCAGAAAAATGCCACTTTGACTAACGTATATATCTCATTCTTGAGGAAGATCATGAACCTGCCCAAGAACTGATTTTCTGTCAGAATTAATAAAATTCAAACAATAAAAGTTAACGATGAAACCAAACATTCAATAGTGCAAACGAAATCTTTCTTTACCAGATTTGGCTGTAAATTTCAGTAATTTTAATTTCATGCGTAATTGATTTGTCGAAATATTCCCAAATATTAAATAACTTCTGGTTGACGTCTTTTCTTCAGCGGGACATTCGAGGCTAATTACAACTAAGGGTGTGTCTATTTGGTACAATTCAATACTAAATATTACAAATACGCGAGGTTGGTCGGTACAGATGTTCACTTTGAGTGGCTTCTGGTAATCCCAATTCTGTTAATATTGTCTTTTTAATCTTGTAACCTTACTTTTTTGCTATGAAGTGAAGCGTATGAGTTAATTTGGCATAATTAACCACGAAATCAAATCAACCGGTCAGAAAGCTCTGAAAATTCTGGGCGCCCATAAACACGAGGATGAAGTAATTTCATCATTCATTAGTAGGATGGTATTCAGAAAATGTTTTCTCTAGGGAGAATAAGGAGAGTTCAAAACGTATAAAAAAAGAATGTAAATATGTAAATTAATATAAAAAAATATAGGAAATGTAATTTCCATAAAGCTGAATAGCTTAGCAAATAATAAACGCATTTATCGAAATTGCCGAATAAAAATGAATACTTTCAAAGGTCTAATTAGTTTGCAACAAGCGGCGGACACATATTTTTTAACATCTCTGAAGAATTTGCATCTAAAGCTTAATGTCTTCGGTTTTCCAACAAGCGGTGGATTGCTCAATGCCTTACAAAGCGTTTGAGGGATTTTCTGCAGAAAATAAGGCTGTTTCTGCAAAAGTTGAGGCTAAAATGTGTTCTGATGGTTCTAACAAACATATTACCCCATTTTCCTAATTTCTTCCAATAATTTTACTTGATCTCCGGTTATACTATTTCTCCTAAGGTTTTTCCTACTGCAACTCCAGTTTAGGCGGCCAGTGATAACATGAGCACGCACCCATTCTGTCTGCTCGATCACCTGAAAAATCAAATATGCCGCCTAAAGAGACACAAGATTGTAGTGCTTTAGCCTCCTCTTCCACCATGTTTGAGTCTCTAAAATGTCATGGCCAATGTAACAGCATTCGAATTACATCAACACTCTTTTACCCTCCTAAATGATCGGCAATGATAGATCAGGGATCGAGCAACTCGAGGAAATCGGTCTTGCCGAAGGCGTTTCTTTTGTAAATGGAGTTGTGTGAAAAATGGTTGCACAAAATGCAGATGAGGCTGCACTTCTCCATCATCAGGATCTAATTTTTTTCCTATTGATATTTCTTGATTTTAACTTGATCCAAGGAATCTTCTATTTAATCCTGTTCGGTTTGTATTGAAAGTGGCTTGAGATTATACTCACTAAGTCTGTCACAACCGGTATCGTCACAAACAGCTTTCGACAAATATTCTTCAATCAGGGCGTACCAAAAGTTATTATGTCCAGAAATGTCATGCATTTGTGTTCTACTCGATTTGAGGACTTTCGCCATGATCTTAATATTTTTCATTTTCACTTCCCGCCTAATTTCAGCTTTCTGGATGGGCAACTGCGAATATTGCCCATGGGCAATTGCGATGGGCAATTCTGATATTGCGAAAAGGTAACTTTTTTGTCAAAAGGAAAGGAGACAGTGGAAAAGATTCTTAATTCTTGTCAGTTGGTGTCCAAATCTGTTGCCCTATTGCAGACATCTCCATTCTCGGTATGCAACCGTATCCTCCAAACCGAAAATGGAGGATAAAGATAAATGCGGATACATGTGACCTCCCTCTGTCTTGGAATCCCCACCACAATCATTGGCCAAACCGTTACCCCAGATGCTTAAGAAGACCTCGGAGGAGATTTAAGGCGGATCTAACGTTCAAATTATGGGTAACCAATTTTCGGCAGGAGGTGTTGAATAAAGTGAAGTATTTTCTTCCAAGAAAAAATTAAATTGCCAATGTATTGTTAATTATTCATAAAATTTGCATATTTGTTAGTATGTGCTGAATTGCAGGGTCGCTGCCTTGGAGAATTTCGGTGATCTAATTAATTAAGAATAGAAATATTTTTAGCAAAACTTCTTTTCATAATGATTTTAATTAACCAGATTTAAATATGACAGAAAAATATAAGGGTGTATTGCTCTATAAACTGAAAGAAGTAAATTAACCGTCGAACTGTGAAAATCACACGAGTTTTTCTGCCATTCAACTTGATTTAATGTGACAGGTCACACTCGGGAAGGAAAAACAAGGTCCATTTTAAAGTCAAATGCTTGAAGATTCAACTAAAATGTGACGATAAATTTCACCCAAATTTGTCATAAGTGTAATAACATATATTCCAAAACCTTATTACTAATTAAAATGTTCTGTTTTTAATAAAATTTCAAATTTAAAATTTAGCTTTATGAGCGGAAAAATTTTTACATATATGCAATTTCTTCCTAAATTGGAATATATATATATATAATGTACGATCACTTACCTTCTCAACCATTGGAAGAAAACACGAATTGAATCAGCAAGCTTGACACTTCATGGATAAATGATACTACTTAATAAGCACTGTGATCCAGAATAAAATTCGTGGAATTTGAATTTTGGAACGTGAACTGTTCATTTAGTGAATATTGTACAACTCGGGACCAAAAATCAAATGGGGTAAAACTATTTCATGTCTTGATGTAGTTCTCTGTACCTTTCTGATCCCTTCCACTTCTTAATCGACTCTCTGTTATTTATTGCCAATTGCTTTTTACAAGTAAAAACTATAGATGTTTTTTACTTCTGAGGTAATATCAAAAAATATATGAACCCTAGATTGTCTTAGAAAAGAATTAATTAGTACTGCAACACTTGTTTCGTACCTTTATTTATCGTTATAAAAGAATATCCTTTTTCATTTTTCCATTTTATTACAAAAACTTTGATAATTCCAGTGGCATTAACAAAAAGTTAAGTCCTCATATGTCAAAATTGTGTATTTTAACGAAATATGGTTTGTGAATTTGTTAATCGCTGGATGCATAATTTAATGAAGAGAGTAAGTGTAAGCAGTGTGAATATCTTTACTATTAAGGACGATTCTAAGGTTTACTCCTTAAACCATCCAATCCTTTCAAGAAAGTCTTCATAAAACTTAACTTTGGTAGAAAAAAGGTCATTTACATTATGCGAATACCACTTTGAATAGAATTTGTCAATGCGGTTTACCATCCATCTTCAGACCTCAGACTTAGCAGGCTTGCAATTGGAACACTGCGCCGCCGACCACAAATTAATATTGTAGAAATATCCAGGTAGACGTTCCAGTATATTCTGATTCAATTTTCACATACATTTATAATAAAATCGGAGAATTGAAATACACGAGTTGTAATATCCGCATTCGTCTCATTTTTATCGTAAAATAAAATTTTTATCAAAACCCCCTGAAAATTTTCTGATATTAAACTTTTAAAAATTTTACCCAGAATTCAAATGAGATAGAAAATTAAAATAAATTTAATTTTACTTATGCAATTAATGTGTGAATTTGTAGCATTTAATGGTACTAACACTAATCAAATTTGACAAGCACAAAATAAGGTGACATTGTAAAATAGATTTTGTTGTATTAATTAATCAATCAGGATATTTCCAAAACTTCATTTGAAGTCTCACTTGCTAAAAGTTTATGTCTCTCACTCTTCAAACATAAAGAGATTTGGTTAAGTTAACTTCAAACGAATGTTAAACATTTTTTTTCTAGTATTACTGAACATCAACACTACAACTGAAAGGTGAATATTAAAAAGAAATTATTTTTACTTATTTTCGGTGTCACCACCCCTTTGCACACTACTAATTCATTTGTCTAGTGTATGGGCATTTGAAGAATTAAAGAAAGTATAAGTCCGGAGGAACTAAAACTTGGAAAAAGAGTTGACATGATAATTCTGGGGCTTCGATGAACTGCATTTCTCATGATTTCCTGACTCTCATAACCTCTACCTAATTACCCGACAAAATTTTGTAAAATTGAACATTCTCCTCTTTACGAATTTTCATTGCCTATATGTTTGGATGTTTCCTCATGATAAAAGGGTGTAAAGCTTTTGGCCCTAACATGTTAAATAAACAATCAGTTGTTAATATAAGAGATTTTAGTGAGATCTTAGATGAATAAAAAAGCCGTTATTATTCATTTTTATGTAGATCATTAAAAATAATGAATATCTTTACCGAATAATTCTGAAATAAGCCGTTGTTAACTGTTGAAAAGATTACTGTCTTAGGGTTATACACGTGACTCAGCAATCCCTTTAGCTCCTTTGATTATCAATGCGTACTTAAATCTTTCAAAGAAAAGTAAAAATTTAATTAAGTAGACTAATAATAATAATCTCATTTATTTCAACTTAATGATTTGTAAGTTTAGTAATTTTGCCTTTTAAATGCCTAATTAAATCGACTTTCCCGTACAAGAAAATGTCACATTACATCCTCACGGCAACCAATTGTACTCTGTTTTATAATTTTATGAATCACTAATTCAATGGCAAATATCTCCCTCAAATAAAATGGTTCAGTTAGTTTTGTCATTTCGTTTTGCGTAGCAAAAAATGTATTTTACTGAAAATTATAATAAATAAATTTATATCACCGTGACAATTTAACAAATTAGACCAAGTTTATGAAATTTGAGATAGTGTCAGTTTAATAGTATGCAAGTATTTGATGATTATTTCCTGCATATGCTGATTTTTCCTATTTAAGTCAATAATGACAATACCTTTCATTATGGGTTTTCCACTATTATCTCGATCTTTATTATTTTTCCTTTCACCTTGAGTGACTTAGATCGTCTAAAGTTAAATCCAGTATCTGATTTCCCAGCTTATACAATGATGTTTAGTCATGTCCAGTTCAAAATCTCTCCAAATTAGACTACTGAAAGAAATCAGCAGCTAATTTGACTGATCTCACTGACCAGCACCCACATCGGTTCCCTACGAAGGTGACTGACAAACTTTTCGCCTCTACGTAATCATATCACGCATTTTATCCCTCTCTCTTAGCCATGTCTCATTGCCCTCTCTTTTGTCATTTAATGAAGATTCTATCAATTAACTCATATTTTCTAACTTTGAGTAGGAGTGTTTGCTACACACTCTACTCTAACCTGATATCCCCTGCAGGTCCCCTTCCATTCAATATAAAGTTAACATTCACTCGGTATGAATTCTTCATGTTTCTTGCTTTAGAGAGCTGATCGACACATATACAGCAATCACAGCCCAAGCGACAGAAAAATCTGTAAATTTTACGTATCATTCCATTTTGTACGAGTTTTATTTAAAACTTTACATCATCCAGATTAAATTGTATTTTCCATGAAATGATTAACTGACCACTTTTAATTGAATGGTCCAACTGAAAAAATTATTTGATCTTACAGACGTAATTTGGAAAACTATAGCTCCTCATATTTTGCGATCCTGTATTTTATTAAAGTATTATCCGAAATATAGTAATTTTCATATTCGCTTCAAGGGGAAAATACTAGAATAAAGATTAAATAGTCTACTGAAGAAGTTGATATTTTATTTATCCTTTTTGAACTAATGCAACTTATTTATATGAATTAAATATGAACAATTTTGTTGTGAATTTTACTAAATTTCCAAGAATATTGACGGGAATATGACATTTTGCTTTTTCTGGGCTGAGATATCGGCTTTGAGACTGTAACACTGAATCTATAAGAAAAGAGACATTTCAAAAAGCCAAAATGGTAGATCTCTCTTACGCGGTATAATTTATTTTATGCAGAAGTCGTATCTAATTCTTTTTAAACATAAATATTTTCCCTTACAATTGACAGAACGCAACGCAGACAGATTTATCTAAATAACGATGAGTCCCACTAGTGCTGGACTCTTCGCTGTTTAATTTGGCATCGCAGAACTTTCCTCGATGTTCTCAATGGTTCTTCCATTCCCAGTATCTACCACAATTTTTATACTTGATACAAATCTATTGGAATCTCTGATCACCTTCACCAGCGAATTCCATTATTCGGTAAGTTATGAAGAACTGATTAAACAAAAATGATAGCCATATATTTCTGTGTTGCTCAGAGCGGTTACGTTAACTCCAAACAGTCCACAATTAATCTCATTGGTCGATTATGTTTCCAGCGATTTAATATTTATCCAATGAAATTACCAATTAGATGCTGTTGAAGTTATTAAAGGTATAAGATTTGGGTTTTCTACCGTTAACTAGAACTTCCTCAGTACTCAGCTATTAACTGTAAATCCTAATGTCCAGTAATTCGTCAACCCTAAATTAAGATATTGAGAGAGAGCATGAATATGTCCGTTCAAGTTAGGGATATGTAGAACTCTGTCTTTAAGTTAATTTAAGAGAGAGCACAGATAGAATAGCGCAGTCATGCATGCAAAGGTAGGAATGCATATAGTGTAGGAACTTTATAGTTCCCCCACTATAGTACATATATTGAGAGAATTCAAATGGAACTTTATTTTCACGTACCTGAAAGAGTAACCTACTCCTGGTATTTTGAAGGTTGCGACGGTAGGCTTTCCTTAAAACCGTGATAGTTCATAAAACTCTTGTTTCCGTGATTTGATTGTCTTATCCGTAGCTCATATACAAATGAGTAATTCAGATCAAAATAAATCGATATTAAGTGAGCACATTATATTAGACTTAATGTGCTCCTACTTTTGTCTATTCTGATCTTAGTTTAGGCCCAAGTGTCTGATAAGCAGATTCGTAACTTTTCTGGGCCAAAGAGAAGCGCACACGTCTGCACGCAGAGTGGACCAATCCATCAAAAATTAATTTCAATAAGAATTAGAAATAACCCATAATTTTACTACCTATCATGTTGGCCAGAACTAACAAGGGCGCATGGTCACAGATACGAACCAGTGGGCATTGACCTCGATGCCTATGGCTTGGCAGACAAGCACATTAGTCAATGAATTCAATACTTTTTATCTACCACTTTGGGAAAGATGGCAGATAAACCAAGAGTACTTTAATGAAATGGACTTACCTTTTACAAAACCGAGACTCTATTTCATCGGTTCACTCATGAATCTCAGTTTTCTGATCCTTGACACCTCTCGACACCTATCCTTACAACCATCTCGAGTGGTAGATTATATTTTAAATAATACACTTTACGCGCTAACGAACATTGATATCTGAAGCAAATTCTCTTTATTTAGGATTTATTAACCGCTATTAATTTAAATTAGTTTATTTTGGCTTGTCAACAATAGCAATCAACCAATCACTTATCAATCAGCAGTGTTGAAACCGCGTTGTAACCGAAGCCCATATATTTTCAAAGCTGTACTTGTAATTTCTGGTCGACAATTCTCCATTATTTTATTTACTTAATCTCCAATGAAAATTCACCTTATAATTTTGACTATCTCAAAATTCTTTCCAAACTTCAAACCCATAAATGCTTAATTATGTCTTTTGCTGTCGTAGTCTCTGCTGCACCCACCTAATTGTCTGCTGATTCTTGATCATCATTTCTAATCCTTTTGAAAATAAATCCATTCCTTCTCAATGCCCTTTTGAAATCCATAATGATATTTGCTTGATATAACAAGATTTAGAAATACAAAGTCGACAGAAATACTTTTAGCCATCCGACCGAATCAGTTTCTGTTTCAGCTATTATCGTGTTAAACTCTGTGTTCAGGCACCTTCTTATGATAAAAATCTGTAATATGTAAAGATTTAAAAAATTAAAAATGGAAACTGTTAAAATTTAATAAATTATTTTCAACAAATATAAATTTTTGTAAATATTGTTCAAATCTGATGCGTTCAGATGAACTAAGGTATGCTATTGGTCGACGCGGCATCTGTTAAATGATTGCTCTTTCCAGAGTAATCTTGTGCTCGAGACCTCATATTGGACGGGCTTAATAGAGCGTAAATTCTGCAGGGTGCGTAAGGTGTCTGGAGCCACTTATATTTTTGTAACTCAAGCTAACCCAATAATAATAAATGTACTTTTTCTATCAAAAGATCTCATGTCAGATACTACTATAACTAATGAAATGAAAGGACACGCTCTAATAGTGTCCAAAAAAGCTAAACACTGGAATTTAGAAATTGCAGGACCCCTAAAAGTCACCACATCTTTTGATCGCAAAGTTAGAAAGGAGCTGCTGAATGAAAACAAGGGAGACGAATTGACCGCCACGAGGAAGAGAAGACAAGAGCATTGTCAACGCTCTGCTGACTCACTCCGAAGACCTGAGTTTGCCATACATGCGCACGAAGTTTTCAGCAACAGTGATGGTTTTCGGTGTCGTTGTTAATAGTGAGGGAGAGGCACACCACGACTCCTCCATCTTTTCCACAGGGCCTTAGGGTCAGTGGGGATGTAGATGTCTATTTGGAGATTCTTCAAACCGTTGTTATTAGGCCGCCTTGGATAGACAAAGTAGCCAATGGAGGAAGACCCCCCTATGCATTCCAACAGGATTCGGCTCCATTCCATAAAGCTCTCAAAACCCAGGATTGGATGGATGGCCGAAAATTTTCATCATCATATCACACCAAGCTTATGGCCTCCTAAATACTCACCAGACCTTAATCCTTTCGATTATTGTGTGTGAGGTGGAGTGGGGCGTGATTGAAAGGGAAATTACTAAGTATACCCATAACACCAAATCCTCTTCCCTGATGGAATCAATAACCCGAGGTATGGAGGACATCAAAGAAGACCACCTGATCTGATCAAAGCTTGTGAACAGTCGGTTTTGGAGTCGAATTGTGTGAGTGATAGTAGCCAAAGAAGGATATATAGAACAAAATCTAGGTTAATATTATTTTTTGCTTATTTTATTGGAAGAAATTGCAAGTTTTAATCATTTACAGTTTCATTTTCTGTTTTTCTAAAAGTGTGTAAGGTGCTCTCAGATGCCTCACACATCCTGCATAAACAGCGCTATTTAAACCCGACATATGTCTGTCGGTATTGCATTTTTTGCATTAGAAAAAACTATAATGAACTAACTTCATAATTAAAAATTTTTTTAACCGAAGCTGAAAATTTCATCGGATTTACCAATCAATCGGTTTTTTTTTCTTCTTAGAAAATGTAAGTAAAAATTTTCTGTAAGCAAACAAGGACAGTGTCTTAGGAAAGTCTGTATTTCGAAAAAATAAGAATGAATTCTTATGAGCGCATAATATCACTTATTTGAAGAAACGATGTAATGGTATTAAGCTTTAAGTATTCTTCATTACAAAACAATTTATTCAACCTTCCTAGTTAAGTGCTACTAACAAAGAGTAATAGTTGATTTCGGATTTCTTAACTGGAGTTTCAATAATGCTATCTTTCTATTCAAGGCTTTCTGGAAATGGCTTAAAGGTGATATAAAGGTTGCAACTGTGCATTTATTCATAGAATTTTAAAAATTATCATTTAATTTTCAATTCTGCAAAAAAAATTCACCTTTGATTTTTCTTAAGTTAATCGTCAAAATAAAGTTTTTAATTAAGTCTTTATCACATTCCAAAGCCAAAAAGTCTTCGCAACTTTCCCAACACGTGGTAAGAGAAGATTCAAAAAGAGTGGGTGCATTCAATTTTGTTAGGGAGTATTTAGGGCATTGGAGTGAGTACCAGAGAATCAGTCGAATCCTAGTTCGTCTAAGCTCAAGATTTATCTGGTCGACTGTTTTTAACTTGGGGTTCCTTCGGAATTATCCCTCCATTTTCCTCCTTACTCTTCATACGGAAAGTCCGAGTGATATGAATTTGCAGCCATCTTCTTTCCGGAATTTTAGTTACATCTGTCTTCTAGAAGAAGGTATGTACTAGTTGGTAGATCATCTTTGGGTTTATGGCGATCGATCCCCCAGTGCCTTCTCATTCATGGCACCGAGAATCCACACATATTATTTCTTTTCTACGCACACCTTTCAGTTGTACCTGATATTCAGTAATGGCAAGAGTGGAATTCTTTGTAAGATTCCCATCCAAATTTTGCTCATTTTCTTGTCAAACTTCCCCTTTGCATCCGCATTTAGTTACCTTAACGAACAATTTGTATGCGCAGATTTAGATACAAACATGGGATTTTAGGAGCATTTTTTGCTAATGTTATGATTAATCTTCATAATTTCATATGGCAGAATATTTTTTTTTGGTTAGACGGCGAATCAATTAACGAATGGATGTTGATTTCATCATGCCCTGACCTTCCATGGCTATGACGTAAAAGTTACGTATCGAACAGCCGCAATCGATATCGCATTTCTGGTGCATGGTAAAATTGAATTGATATGGTAAATTTCATCTATATATTTAAGATGTTAGAACGACCCTTCGGGCCCCAAAGAACTCAATAGTCTAGCCTTCATGTTCTTACAGTTTGCTTCAATTTCATCCATTTTTAATAGAAATATATAGAAATTTTATTAGGAGTGAAGAATAACGCAATCATTGTGTCATTTTCTACATTTTTTGTCATGTTTGCTATTATTCTCCATCGTAATTTCATAACAAAATATATATTTTTGCTCCAAAACATGCTTTTTTATTCGCGTTCATCTTGTATTTCTAAATTGAATGTAAAAGTCATTATAAAAGGGAATTAAAATATTTTTACTAATTGAATCAGACTGAATATATAAATTCTCAAATTTCCTTTTGATTATAAGATTGCTTTTTGTCAAATTGCATATTTTTATGTTTATTTACAAAATTTATCAACTGTCAAAATTACACTGCGGAATGAAAAAAAGGTTTTCGATTGAATGAATTCAGTTCATTTAAAACAGAAACGATATTGAATATTCTTTCTTAGTTTGACCGTAAATTCCCACCCCAAGCTCGAAAAGGGAATTATGTGCTTATGTTCACCCATTGAGTAATCTGGTGAACTCAGCTAGATTAAACCATACTTGCCAGTACTGTATTTTCATCTTGGTCAACTTGAAAACTTCTCGCCAGCTTGCATCACCTAAAGGTTGTGTAACTATACCATCTCTTAAACTTATTAAGTTCAAAAATATTGGACAAGGTTAGAGCTTTCCAGGATACCTCCAGTATTAAGTCACTTAATCATTAAACCTCCAACTACCCAATACCGCCAAACTTCCAGTCACTCCGTATCCCAAAGTTAAAAGACTGAGAAGTGACTAAATGCATTTATTCAAGTAATGCACAAAAGGGCTGCGTCTTGAGGGTCCCGTTTCACATAGTTTTAACCTATAATTTAAAATAATTTTCTGTGTCATAAATGTAGAACAGGTTACAAAATTCTTATCGTTTCGGGAGACAGTCGAAAGTACGGTGCGTGATATATCAATATGCTATCTTCTGTAGTCCAGAAAACCAGCGTCAACTTATCTTCAACCCAACTCTTTCGAAAATCTCAATTTTTAAGAACAGTATCCCTAATTGCCACTTTCCCTAGGGAGAAATCTTCGTTTTAAAACTGAAATCCAACTGATTGCCTTACTTCTCTACTCAATAGATATAGTACTGAAAACTATTTATTCCCGGTACAAATAGAGTTTTCATTATAACTTTATTTTTATATACATTAAGCAAAAATAACAGCTGATGGAATAAGTCATCACAACCGATTTTGCCTGGTGTTCTACCTAGTGATTTTCAGAAATCCAACATATTTATGTTTTTAATATTTGATTTACTAGTCATAAATTCGGCAAAGAAACGATATAATTTATAAAATAAACAGGAAAGTCAATATTATACTATATCTCAATTTATGGTTTCGCAATTATTTTTTGAATATCAATTTCCTCGATAACAAAAGTTAATAACGTGACAATCCATTTTTTTCATAAGTATAAAACGGAAACATGATTTGAAGCATCGGAATATTCATCATAAAGCTTTCTGTTTTAAAATTTGGTTATTTGATAATATATCAATGCAAACTCATTATTCAACTAAATCTGAAAATTAGAAAAAATATGAATGTCATACATTAAAGTATATCACCTCCACATTGAAATTGTAGCGGATGCTGCATCAATAAGTCTTTTTGCTACACCTAAGTAATCCTCCTAAGCAGTCCAATTAGCCTCTAGCAGAATCCTCTATTATTACGTTGCCCCGAAAATTAGCTAGGCTATGCCCAAAGTTGCAAGACAAAGAAAGATGTTGAGCGGAGAGAGTTTATTACCCACTTCCTTGTGTGAGTCATTCTCAAAAACTTTGCCGTCAAATACAATACCAGGTTAGACTGCAGGGCTATTGTTTGCCGACTGATTGAGGAGGTCTCTGAGCACACGTTCGCGCTTGTTCTCTACGCAACCGGTTACATATCCGCACTTTCCAGAAGTTATAACGCACGTGATTCAATCAGCCTTGTAAGCATTGTGAACTCCACAAAATAAACGTCGATCATTCATGAGTACAGTCTTTTTTATATTTGATTGTACCCAGATTAGAATAGAAGTTTCGACAAAAGTTTCAAGTAAAACTTCCATCAAATACAAACACGTTTGGCAATATAATTATAATAACAGTGAAATTACAGGCTACCTTTTTCTCGTTAACATTGAATATCAAATGACTTAATTAATCTAGTTTATTATAAGGACGATGTCACTATTTTAGACAAGTTGAGCACGCTTGACCCTCATTAAGGTATTTAAGTAAAGGTTTTCGGACAGCATGTCGAAAACTCGAACCGATTTCAATCGGTAGGATCTTATATTCGTGCATTAAAATGCATATATTATCGAACTCTTTGGGAGGCTCAAGCGGTTCACCTCTAACGCTCAGCGCAATTCCCACTGTCTCTTGATTATTTCAAAGATCTCCAATTATATATTTCTAAAAATCCTTGCCTGGACTCCACAAAATTTCGCAAGCAACTCCTACCCGTCAGCTTCACTCTACTTACACCTCCTTCTACCAGCTTCCATCACCTACACCTTTGCTAAGAACTTTTCATTGCCATCTCCATTCTTTCATGCAGTCTGCTATTTTTCAATAACAATATCTGTTCTAACCCTTACGCCCTCTTCTTACAACTTGAAACTCATTATTTGAATTACTTCGTTTTATCCCGTTAAAGAAGCAAAATTTTAAGGGTTCCATATTTTCACAACCGCAAATCAAATACTTTTAAATGGCCGCTTTAAAAACCTTTGAGGTCATTGCTTGAACAAAATAAAATCTGCATGGTGCGCCTAATAATTAGCATGATTTTCTCAGTTTCATCTTGTAATTATCATAAAATACATTCAGTCATAAACATTTTTCATAAAAGACCTTTCTATACAATAATTACGCATACCGTAAAGTTTATATTTAGTTGTACAAGTAATTAAATTTTTACTTGACACAATTAGTGGGAATTTCCCAACTAGAGTCAGATAATTGACCTATTGAATATATTAAAACGTAAATCACTTTTTCACTAATAAAATCGCATTACTTAACATTATACGCTTCGCCAATATATGAAATTACTTTTCCGATTATTAATGTGCTCAATAATACAAATTCGTAAATTAATACAAATAGCCACTTTTAAATAAAACCGGCTTGAATTCAATTCTATTTCTAAATATAAATTTAAAAAATATAAATCTAAATATAATACTTATTTGAAATGATTTAAAGAATCGATAACTCCGAAAAGTTCTGATAGTAGGTGCTTAAATCGCTCAACATTTTGATTTCATACCTTCATATCTTTAATTTTGAGTCAAAGAATGCTTGCATTGCTCGTGTTGAGTCCGAATAACAGAGATTAGCTGAGAGAGATTTGAATCACTTGTGTTAACATTTTTGTAGAAGTAACTACAAGTCAGGATCAATTTTGGACTGCTGATATCCATTTTCAGAACCTATATGTGTTGGTTAGCTATTAAATGGCTATATCTTCCAATGAATTCTCTCAAACATCCCGCCCGATTCGATTTTCTTTATCTGCACGTTAATTTCTGATACAGACGGCTCAAAAAAAATTTGAAAAATTTACCGTAATCAACTCACCTTATGACCCTATGAGATCTACAGTAATGCTTGACTTGTTCATTCGAAATTAACTATATTACTTAGTCGGGAGCAGGATTGAAAGATGTGTCAAATCGATTGTATCGAGAATTCAGCTATTGCTTAATTATATGGTTGTTCTACTTTGAGGCAATTTAATTTTGTAATTCTTCTGATGAATACCATAAAGACGAGTTTTAGGACATCTAGTTAGCTTAATTTTTCATATTTTATGCGGGAATCTCTGGTCATCAAGTAAATTCGATAGTGCAAAGTTTATTTCTTTTTTCGTGACTGATCTAAACGACTGTTGAATACTGACTCGCCATTGGATATGTTGGACTGAATTTCAGTCGCGTAACAATCTTTTCTGGATCGACAATGTTGAGATATTTTTGAAGCATAAGTGCCGAATGGCGTTTCTGTGTATACGAAGGTACTTTACTATTGTTTTCATCTAACGTTATTACCAAGTAAATTATGCCTTAGCCAAGGCTAAATCTCTAAGAAGAGTTAAATCTATCTGATCTGGAATTGATCGGTCTGCTTAACCAAGTTTTTATGCACCAAAACGATTCAAACTCCAGATTCTTCTTATAAAAGAAACAATGTGACATCTAAGACATTTCATTCCCCTAATATTTGATAGTTTTATAGGAAACATGGTTCATGGACAAGTTGGAAAATTCATTAGCTTTTTTTCTAATCCACCTTTAGGATTGCTTAAATCCCGTTCATTGTCCGATATTGTAAGCTGAACACCAGATGCTGCAATAATTGTTTACGGATCCCCATAATTTTCTACAGCTTGGTCTAAATCGCTTTAAAACAACATTAGCTCATAAAACACAGCAGTTATTCCCCTAAATGTTGTCAGTGAATCGACCTCATTCAATACCTTGTTATTGATTATATTGCTAATAATCTGTTAATGATTTTCAATACGATCTTCAGATAAGATACCAACATCATTCTAAAGAGAGAAGAAACCTTGAGGAGGTAGAATTTTAAGTCAATAATGCTTTCAACGTTCATTTTAAACATCATTTCGGATTAATAAATTTTAAATATCAAACTCGTGTAAACGCCGTGTTAAATGATATTTATTCTTGTTTGCACACATTATTTCTCTCTGTTAACATTAAATAAATTAACAGTAAATAATGTGAAAAGGTCGAGTTTCATTCTTTTGCATTAGGTGGCGAAAGAGAAATCTCTAAATAGTAATAGCATTAGAACGATGATAATTTTACTACTGAGAAATTCGTTAGAAAATTAACCTTATATGAATTTTATACTTCACACCACGGTTTGATACATTTGATGCTAAAGGATATTTGACAAATAACTAACACTGCGATTTAACAAGCAATTTCTGCCCATTTTATTAATATCTCAATTTAAGATTAAATTTATTTATCTCAACATTTTCGTTCTTTCTTTAAAGTTTGCTTCATTATTTAACGTTAGATTCTTTAAGTCTATTTCAATAATACAAACTGTTATCATTTTATACGTTGATTAAAACATCCTTAGGACGATATCAATGTCTCTTTTATTAGCATAATTTATTTTTATACTATAAAAAAATATGTATAAATTAGTTTTTGTCCCTGCTAATTCATGAAATTATGATACGAGTTTTATGTTCTACAAAAAGCATATTTAGTGATAGTTTACCAAAATGCTGAAATGATTATAATTGATTGATTAATAAGACTATTTTAACTTGTAGAGAACGCTGTTTTTCTTTATCGGGTATAATAGTTTGCAAAATCCGAATTTTATTAAAACTACATATGTTAATTTTTATTCACCACTTATGGATATATGTTCCCGTTTTATTATTTGGTTAATGTTCTATTTATCATATAATATCTAGTGTATATTAGAAACTGTGCCATTTATCGAATATGAAACTAGACATAGTTACTAGTGTGTTCAAACTTTTCCACGTCAAAATCTTATTTTACAACTTACCAAAGATTATATGCCTTTCATTTAATACTAATACCACATTAAGAAGTATGAAGATCTCTCTTAGATTTTTCATACTGCACACTTCAAAAACTACTTTATTCAAATATCTAAAGGGGTGTTTTGAGGCAATGCAATTATAAAACAATTTACTCTGAATTAAGTTGACTGAGATGACCTTTGTTTTTTTCGTACGAAACGCAAAATAAGTACAAAATATATTCTGATCTTGAACACTGGTATTTGACACATCTGCCATCAATTACATTCAAGGCAGCGTTACAACCAGAGGGAATATTTGCTCATATCCAAATACGGGGTGTTCATTTAAGTATCGCGACGCAAATAGCTACCTGGAATTATTTGGCTTACAAAGTTCAGCCTCATAATTTCAAATCAAATGTAATCCGAAGTATATTTGGATCATATTTTATACCTCTATTACTACCCATTTTTAGTATAACATGCATTGTGCCATTAAATTTTGAGCTGCTGTTTTCCATCACTATCATTGTCCAAGTGGGCTTGCGATGCGATGTCCTTGATGCGATTAGATGCGAGTTCTTTAAAGTACGTTTTTTCCTACAGTATTACAATTACCGTTAGTGACCATATATCTGACTTCCTGTATGCTTATTTAATTAAGGGAATGGCTGTGAGTACGAGGGGATAAGAGATTGAATATGCTATCCTTAATGAATCCTTCAGTTATATCATTATATTAACCTTGGCAATGGTAGAAATTGTTCTGGAGGTTTTATCTCCGGATACCACATGAAATGGCAAAACAAAATAGTAAGTAATGAGATGGGATGAATAGGAGTAATATAATGAGGTAAGAGTGTAACGAGTCTTGATTTATTTCAAAACTAGTAACATTGGACTATTCACCTTCTCGTGATGAGTATAAACACCTAATAGTATTCAAATGATTCAGAATTCAATGGTTATTATTGGGATAAAATAATTTGTTTTTATCCTAGGGAAACAAAATTAGCAACGTTATGGTTGATAATTTATAAATATTTAATAGTCGTTATAATTTCTTAAATTAGAGAGTCGTTGAATTACAACAATCTGATTTAAAGCTACAACACTTGTCTTGTTACCGAATTTGGGGACGTGTGAACTATTTTACTGCCTAATAAGCGGGCGCACTTTATTTTCCAATTCCGACGATCTTCACATTGTCGAAAGCAAAAAGGTTTCTGGTCTATCAATAAACATTGCATTGCCCAATACTCGAAGGCAGAGATGGACGTTCTTCTTGCAAAAATTGAGAATAAGTATTATAGTGACATTCCTAATATATCTACTATCATTCCCTATTCAATCACCGGTTATATCTGTCTCTTCTGAGGTGCTTCCTACTCTAACTCTTGTTCAGGTTGAATAAATTAGGCAAAAAATGCATAAACCTGGGAAACTCTACTCATTTTATGGAATCTACTAAACTTAATGCCACTTCTGCAAGACCCATCTCCGGGCCTACCGCACCCTGTCCCAAAATCCTGCCTGCCTGATCATCGGATACCTCAATCACTGTGTCCTTACTGTGCAAGAGATATTGGCCAAAGGAACATAAAGAAGGTTACTGTACTTTTGCATTCTCCACAAATTATAATATCTTGGCTAAGGCAACTACATTCGGGCGAACCCAAAGCTCGCCTGCCTCTCAATTCGTTCGGCACAGGTGGACGATAAATACAACTAACCTGAGGAAAGCGGTCTTGGTAACTCTGTTTCTTGCCCTTAAAGAACAGTATTATACATCGTCGCACAAAATGTAGGTGTGATAAGGTAATAAACTAAAAGTCCCGGTAGTAATCTCGCGGAGTCAACAATCTGGAAAACTCGGTAATATAGCAACTTAACACAGAAGCTAATAACCCACGGCAGACCACAAGACACATTATAGTCAACACGAGTGTCTTAACGAAACTCACTCTCAATCGGTATCGGCTTAAACAAATAAGAATAATTATCAAGTGTCTTTTATCAGTGCGGAAATAAGGAAAGAAATAACGTTTTATCCAAAGAAGAAATATTGGGAACGGGGAAAATAACTATCATTTCTTCTAACGGAAGGTGAGATTGCACTTCCTTATCACCCGGATCTTATTGTTCGCAAGACCGCACAGCATGCATATCAAACCCTCAAATAGGCTTAAGCAATTTTAGCCACAATACTGCCCGTTTTGAACTTTTAGTCGCCATGCATTTATCCCTAAATATCAGGAGGAGTTTTCCACATTCTTTTGACTATCCTAACTATGTTCTCCAACTCTGTACCCATAAAAACCATGAGCTTAAATCCTCAGATATTGTCTTCAACTCCTACCCTGCTCTATCTGCAATTCTACCTACCACTACCCCTCCTAAATTCTTTTTTGAAGTCATATCCATTTTATTCTTAATCTACTACTCTCAGGAAAAGAACATCCTTCGTAAGTCTTTTACCTTCCTCTCTCTACGACGCTGGAACCTAATTTTATCCAGCCAAATTTTCTATATTTTCTAAATCGTAATTTAAATTCCTCTGATTAACAAGTTTGGAAAACCACTCTCTTGAATAAACTAAAATTCGCTCATAGCGCCCAATAACTTTCTCAATTTCATTTTGTAATAATCGCGAAACATATCAAAGTATTTTACTCAAATGTGACCTTCTTAATAGCCATTTCTGTACAATAACTTATTTTTATTCATGTTTAGGAGCGCTTATATTTATAATTTCTAACCAGCATTCACGATAATTTGGAATTTATTGTCAGAAAATTGATTTTATGGGTGCATTCCAGTAAAAAATCATTGTTCCACTTAATTAGCTTATTCTGATAATTGAAATAAACTACTTGAGGGCATGCAATGGTTATCCATAAAGGCCTTGAGGTTACAGTAGGGACAACCACATCATGCACTTCTGTGGGGCCACGATAATTAGGTTCCAGTGTTGAGTGATGACATAGATGAAAACTTCGGTAACGCGGAGTTCATCCTCCAAATACTTGGATTAATAAAACGTGGATATATAAAATTTTAAGCAAATATCGTGTTGAATTTTATCTTTGTGAGTTTTAAAACATTCAATATTTATTATTTTAAAAAAATTCCTAGAATTATTCTCTCCTAATAAAGTTTGTGCAAGTGTAATATGTCAATGCATTCAAAAAAGTTCGCAATTAAAATTGAAATTAAACTCACAACTGAAAATCATATCGCTTGCTTCGCCATTAGAATTTCCTCATAATATCTTATGGATAACGTTCGACAGGATTTTATACGGCTTATTCGGCTGTTTTTGACAAATATTTTTTGCTGTTTAAGCAGTACAATTGTTTAAGAAGCCTTGCAAACATTTTGTTCGAATCGTTTAAAGTGTTTTCCTCTAGGACGAGTCTTGATGTTTTTAACTGACATGTATTACAGACTATACAGGGAGGTCAATTAATTTGATTAATATTAACTCACTTTATGAAACAATTGCTTCTATTTCATTTGGAGAACTTCAAGCGCAGTTATAAAAGAAGAGGTGTCCTCAAAGGCAGGACTAACAAATAAATGTATAAGTTTAATCGCAGATATCACTAAAAATGTCCTGATCCTAGTCATCGATGTCTTCTTTGGTTCACGTTCTAAAAATATGCAATTTATAAAAACATCGTTCTAAGGAAAGCAGCTGCTGCCTTAAAGGCTTTTTAAAAGAAAAATATGAATGTTTCAAATTCACCTCAACCTTCTGAAAAATCTGCTTTTAATCTAGAAACTTCAGCGATTATGAAATCCTCCATCGGTTGTTCAGAATCACTGGTTATTGTTTGCAGTTCAATATTTTCTATCAGAATTTTGTTCCTTTTTCTTTACTATTGTCAGATGCTTTCAAATATTATGTTAGAATATAAAATTCCCTTTGTTTTCAAATATATCTTTATGGTGGAGTATTTTCAGATTTCCACTATTTCTGCATAAATGTGACAGATTTTGATAATAGATTGATGTTTTCTACAGTAACGTGCAGTAACGTCATTAAACCGTTATCCATTCTAGACTTGTTAAGGATATCTTAGTTGACTTATCCATGACTCTCTCAAGTTCGTTTGATTTTACCGTTGCCATGCAGATGCGTCAGCACATTCGAGAACTTGCCCTTAGAACGGTAAGTGATTCAATTATTTTAAAATCCTCTTGTTCTTAGGTTAAGAATTTCGAAAGTATTACACTCAATAACATGGATTTCTGTCAACAGCTGGAAGATCTGCGTATAACGCTTAGCTCTTAAGCACTCTGTATATATGCGATGAAAATATGTTTATTCCACAACTTTAAACTTTCTTTTAATATTGAGTCATATGGCTATTATATTAAATATTTTTGTCGTATTTAAATATGGAGGTAGTTAATAACGCTTCAGCGATAATGGTATGTTGGGAGGGTGTTTAATGATGAAATTTTTTTTAGTATTGTTTATCAGTCTTAACTTTACAGATCCTTATTTACAATTGCATATAGCCATCAGCTTACTACACGTTTTCGCGATTAATATAGTATGAGTTCTTTTGGGCGTTACTACATTATAAATTGTCCTGGATTATTAGAGTTAGTCGTGTGAAATCTGGTGACCTCTGCTGCATTGAAAATGCCACCGGCAATCTCAATTAACCGCTTTACCTCCAGTAGAATAACAAAAATCGCAGTAACGTGAGCAGCCACGAAATTTGATCTACCGGTTAATGATTTTGAGCAGCATGAATATAATTTCGCCCATGAACCCGACAGTCAAATCGTGCAATTTGAACATCAGGACATTATGTAGTATCTATACTTCATTAAAGAAATTGGGCATCTCAAGGCTTCCAGAATTCAAATAAAGCCAGACTCTTGATGCCATTACGTTGATGCCCACTTCTTGACCACTTCTCTGGTTTCTTATCCTCAGTGGTCTCGTTTCCAGATTCTTTTATCCGGACGCTTTTCTATGATTAAAACTTGTGGCACCTTTTTCCACTGCCATGCGTATAGCAATAGATTCTGCATGAACTTTGCACTGCTATTAGACAAGTTCACCAATCAACCGTAGTTAACCCTGGCTACTAAGGATCACGGAGAACAATTTTCTCGTGATATAAGTGGAACTACTGGATAAATGCATTTCCCCAAGACTTTGTTGACTAATAGGTAGCTTGCCAATTGTGTAAGCGCTATTCTACAATATTGATTTGATGTATTTCTGCCTAGCGTAATTGGTTCACAAGCCTCGTTTTTGCGTAATATATGGGTGACTTCATTATTAAAGGGATTTAGCGAAAGCTGGCGTAGCTACGCTTTGGAATATCTGCGCTTGTTACGAAATCTTTGGCGTTGATGAGTCAGCCGTGGAATAGGAGAGAAATCTAATGCTTTCGAAAGATAATCCATTGGCTTTTGATGTTACCATCAAATACTTTACTACTGAGGAATTGGAAGTAGCCTAATCTAGCGACCTCACCAGTCAGTAAGCAATCACTTGCCGTCATGCAGACTGGCATATGCAAATAGTTGATCAATGTGAACCTAGGTCCTACGTTATACTAAAGCACAATCATGCACTGCGTCAAACGGAAGTGGCAAGACGATTTCTTTCTTTGAAATTCATTGCTCCTATCTTTCTTATTTTTATAGATATCTGTGCCCATTCAGGCTACATTACCTTATCTAAGAAATTTCCCTTAATGAATACCTATCCAGATCACACTATCTATACTGCAAGTAGAATTACTTTAGGAGCTTGACTGGTTAGACATAGAAATATCCCTTTACAGTACGGGATACAATTTAATCAACTGATTATTCGGTTTTGAATGCCAACAGTGAGAATCCTTCAGGGAACAGAGGGTTACAAGTGCAGCAAGATAAGATTAGGGTCACCAAATACAGGGCTGTAATGACTAAGAACGCAAAAGATAGAGAAAGAATATTACTTGAATGAGATTGAATAATAAGTGGAACTGAACTCCCAAGTGTGAGAAGGCTTTCACAAAGCTAAAGTGCATGCCCACTTCTGATATGCTGTCTCCTCATTGAAATCCGAATCCGTCAATCATAGTGGCTGAAGAAGCTTCGAACTATGGCGTTAGTACTATTACCTCTCATGTCTTTCCTGATGGCGCAGAAAGAGTAGTCGCTCATGCTTCTTGAATCCTTACTACGCCTGGGAAGAACTGCAGCAAAATTGAAAAGGAGGCTTTGGCCATCATTTTCGCTGTCATAAGGTTTCATAATTTCCCCTACGGTCAGCACTTCACACTACTAATGGGTGAGATTCCTGACGTGGTCCTTTCAATGTATCGAACGACGCCGCATCAAGTGTCAAAAGACCGCAATTCTGCAGAAACTCGTATGGTGAGAAAATCCAGGATGATTCACAGCATCTTACTTCCAATGGATTCAACCTCCCCTAGTTCTTCTTCATGCGCCAAGGAAACTCTTGCAACCGGCACAGCGGTCTAAGTGCATGATCACCGACCGAATGGTACATGGGCAAAAGGTATCCTCAGTTCGCCAAAGTAGCGTGAAGTATGAAGTGGATGCCGATGATCAAACTTGGGTGTATCATCGGAACCATCCCCGTCCCCGGTGCGCAGCAAATTCATCGAAACTGGAAATCGGTTCCTTGGATATTATCATGGATGTTTTTCGCTTTCCACCGCTTAGAAGCAATATAACTCCTGAAATCAATCCGGCAATCAACAGGACTCTCGTTCCCAACGTTCCAGGAAACACCATAAAAGATTCCAGGTGGATCCAACACCCAAAATATTCTATTCAAGAGAGATTGAAGTAGCAATTCTACATATCCATTAATTTTTTACAGATTTTATATGATTGTTAAAATGTACTACAACTGTGGGTCGTTGCTTGACCTGATTTGGAGTAAATAGAAGAAGTTTGCTTAATCCCGTGTCATTATTCAATTCGGGCAATTGTGGCTATTTTGGGGGGACTATAAGGCTAACATTTTCCTTATTGGATTCTGATCCAAGTCAGCACATCGATTCCTTATGCCCTTGTCCGCCATACAAACCGCATATGCGAGATCTATGTGACCAAAATCTGGCAAAGTACAACTGATTACGGAGCCAGCACTCAGTTAAATATTTACGAAGAGAGCAATATTTTTGGACACGTGTTCTCCGGAGTTTTGCTGAGTCATGTCATGAAAGTCAGAGGTTAAAAGAGGTATTCAAACTGGTAGAAGAGGTCATTGAGTCTCCATCATACTCCTTGGAATAAGAAGAACAAAAAACAGTTTTTAATCAAAATAATTTGGCCATGGAGAAAATATAATTATAAAAATTTATTAAATGCTTGCTCTTGACAAAATTAGTATTCATTTTATACTTTCTTCGCATTTTATTGAACAACGCTCAACCTTTGCATTGTTTATATAAACCCGAGGAGATTTTATATACGCTGGCTATTTTCATCATCACTGGGCTGTAATAAGTTTCGCTACTGCAACGAGAACTTGTTTTTCGCAACGGTTGACAATAAAGGAGTGTGAGGAACCCACAATTTTAATACTCATTCAGGAAAGTGTCATTGATTTAAATTTGAATCTGCCCTAAAGAAACGGCGGGAATACAAGGAATTACGTAGATGTAATAATGCTATAACATAACCAACTAGGAGTTCGGATAGTAATCTAGCAGAGCCAACAATNATTATCAAGTGTCTTTTATCGGTGGGGAAATAAAGAAAGAAATTACATTTTTGTCCATAGAAGAAATATTGGGAGCGGGGAAAAATAATTACCATTTCTTCTAACAAATAGTAATAAAAGTAATGGTACTGTTTGAACAGTTTCCATAAATGTGAACAAGAAAACTGATAAGATGGGTATTTTCTCCCGTAGAACATCTGCAGAAACGCCTGTTCTACAAGTCAGTGAATTTCACTGTGATTCAGAATGTGTGAACATCTGGAGAATGTGGATGGCTCATGAAATTTCTAAAACGAATGATATTTATATTATAAATCCAAGCTCACTGTAGAGTTAGGGTTCAGTCTAGGTAAATTTGAACTTCTCGTGTTGAAACATAGTAGGGTTATTTTTAAATTATAAGGTCAATTTTACCATTTGGAGGGGGAATAGCCAAGGGATGTCAAGACACCTAGTGCTGAGCCTAAATATGGATCTCCAACCAAGTAACTTAAATGTACCTCCCGGTAAGTCTGGTAAATTTGAAGATCAATAATGTCTAGATACCTTGATGAAAGTTGCGGATCGCTCTAGTCTTCGTCTCAATCAGGATGAACGCTCACAATCGCTTATAATATAACAAGTCCATTTATTTAAAGGTCGTATTGAGAGGATAGGACTCGGACAAAACGATGCATGGGTTTCAAATCCCAGTGCATTGAGGAGAGAGGTCTGTGAGATTCTACAATTACCTCTTTGCATTTCAAAATTATTTTCCAGCTTCTAATCGTTATTTTCTGTCCTAAGAATTGCTTCATGAAGGCATTTTCTCTTAAGACACCACAAATCCTTTTAATTCTATCTTATATTGTCTATAGGGTGCTATTATAAATCCTTGTTTAGATTACACTTTCTGCGTACTATTTAATCTTGCTGAATAATTTATCCTTATGCTTTGTATGTTCAGTAGGGCAAGCTCATGGATTAATTTAAAGCAGCTCGAATGAACTGCCCCAAATGAAAAAATACAACACTTTCCTCCAATATTTATGAGATTATTTGCAACTTCCGGATTTATAAGGGAGGACTGAAATGGTGAGGTAAGATAATGTCTCCAGGAGCGTTGCTGAATCTCCAGAACCAGAAGAATTGGACTGATCTTTTTCTAGCCTAGTTATAGTACTAGCCCATATTTACGTTTGATTCTCTTCAAGATGTGGTGTTTCCAAATTGCACGTTTTCGTATTCAGATCTTAAAATCGGAAGTTTGAGAAATACGTGATTGGTTTTTACGTGATTACAGAAAATTCTCGAACGATCAGATTATAATCTGAAAATAGATGCGAACTTTAAACGAGTAAAGTTCTTCCCCATCGTCCGATTACTAATAAATTCGTGAATTTGCTTATTTTCAAATCATAATAGAAATCTCAGATAATATCTTAATCTGTTTTTAAATAGCGTTTTGAGGCTAACACAGGAGAATAATGGCTAAAAATGCGGATATTAAAGTGTCTTGTTGCAGTTTGAGTAAGAGCTAACAGCAATGGTGAAACAGAACACCAAGAATTGACTAGACCAAGGTGTATTGAGCGAACCGCAGCAGAGGCTTCCAAAATAGTGAGAGAGAATTGAGGAAGAAAGGGGATTAGAAGGCAGCGTAGGAGGATGTGCCTGACAAGCGAAAGTCTGCGTGTGTGCGTGTGTGTATACGTGTGTGTATTGAAAAGCAACTTATATTCGTCACCTGGATGAGGACGCACGTGAGGACATAATTGTGTGTGTCCTTTTAATTAGGCGGGACGGTTGTAGGAACAGGAGGGATAGTATGAACAGAAGGACTGATTTCGAACATCACCGAGGTGAGACTGCTTTTGCAAAGATAATCCGAGGTACACTTAATTAGCCTATTCCGATCGACAAATAGACCACTTGAGGACACGATGTTTAGCCTCGGAGACCCTGGGGTTACAGTAAGGTTAACAATTTCGAGCACCACTACGAGGACGAGATAATTAAATTTCTGCGGTCTGTAATGGCGTAAGATGGAGATTTCGGAGACGCGGAGAGATTCATCCTTCGGTCTTTATTTATCACGGTTGATTCGCATCTGAATACAGGGAAAAGAAACGAGTCTAGTTTGGGTTAAGGCGAAGGAACCAAGTTAAGGCTGAGAATAAAGACAGAAAAATGGAGAATTCTCACTCCATTTAATCTCGCATTCACGTTGTGGACTTGTTACTTAATGGTAATAATTCACTTCTTCACACCTCTGTGCTCAGTATTTATAATATCAAAATTTTTCCCTTGTATTCCTGAGCCAAGATGCTCAGAGCCCGTTGGTCAAACAACTAACTCGGCTATTTGGATAGACAGTTTCAATATAGTCTTTCTAAGATATAAGGGAGATGGAAATAATAAGATTTTAACACACCAGACATTTTGCCGTATATTATTAACATATGAATTCTCATAGAGTATTACCTTTTACAAATTGTTGACCCGCCGGTAAAATGTAACGACCTGCTTTATTGATGCTAATTAAAGACACGACATTAGTGCAAAGATCTAAGATAATTTACAAAATAAATACTTACTAAAAAGGGCATTTTTAAATAATATGCGTTTATTATATTTATACAGTCAGATTTACAACGAATGTAGGGGGGAGGAATAGTGAAGGTAATTTGTGCAGGAGTATTGTCTAATACATTTTCTGTAAAGGGAGAGATGAGAGAGAAGGTTCGGTCGAGGATAATTTTAGGAACATTTGGAACACGTGTATCTAGATGGGAGCATGCTTACCGCTTTGACAACAACATACCATTTAGTCAGGAACTGGGGAAGTAAGGATGTGGGGGCGTGTCGAGTCTTCTGCGTCAAGATTAAGATTGTGCTTAGTGGTTAACGCTAAGGGGAACGATATGCGCATTGGTAACCCATTCTTCTCCTGGGGTATGAGATATGTTAAGAAGAAGTTAGATGATGTGTATTGGTGCTAAAGAGAAAGGTAATTATATTGCCAATCCATACTTACCCCTAGGGTAGGGATGACATGACGGTGAATAGGGAAGGTCGTGTCGGTGCAAAAGAGAGAGATATATGCAAAGCTAGTCCTTATTTACCCATAGATCGGGGATAAGTTGAGGGGAGAAATAAGGTGACTTGCATCGGTGCTAAAGAGAAAAGTAATGATATTTCTAATCCACACTCACCATTGGGGGAAAGCTTAATCAGGGGAGATTTTCGTCGCCCGTACGGAGGGCATACTCGAGGGACATTCGAATATCTTATGTTGAGTCGAAATACGGGTCTGTAGGTGGAAGTCTCAGTGAATAGCAAATCTGGCAAGTTTTTGGATCAAATTGCAATCTCCTTAGTCAATTCGCTGTACTTTGAAACAATTTAGGCTACGTAATCTCCCTACGAAAGAAGCAATGTGACGTCTAAGACGTCTGGTCTTCCTAACTTTCGGCAATTTCTCCGCGAAACATGGTTCTTCAACTAAGTTCAATGGCGTCAAAGTTATTATCATTTGCAACCCACCTTGTGGATGAACGAGTCCTGGTAGATTGTTTGTCAAGTCAAGTTCCACCTCAATCGCCGTAATGATCGACAGGTTGTCTTGTTCATCCTGGACTATAAGATGAGTTTATAATTGTGAGAACGGAAATTTTACCCAGGGTGTCTTCTTCGTAGTCCTCTTCGATGCCATCAAGTTCAAATTCTATAAAAATATATAGGGTAAGGCAAATTTAAATCGACTCACCTTCCGCTGATTCTATGCGTTCATCCTCTAAGATGAAGCCTTCTAAAGAGAAAATTATATAGCATGGAATAATATCCAAACCTTCAGATAGTTCTTGTTCCGCGCTGGAAACACTAGCAATTTGGAGCCTATTTTCAATGCGTTCGTGTTTATTGATTTCTTTAGTGCTATTGTCTTCGTCATTCGTGTCCGCAATTACTTTAAAACAGTATTTAGAGAATCTAAACAAGTAATACCTTCTGAAATTTTGCCTGTAAATTCATTTCCGTGTTCTTGTTGATTAATTGAATGATAATTTCTTTTGAGCAATTTCAGTAGAGTTTTTAGAGAGGTTATTAGAACTATTCCCAGAAGGGAAAGAATTGGAAGAGGATAGACCTGATCATCGAGCACGCTTGCGAAGATCATCGTGGAGATTATATCGCAAAAGTGAAATCACAAATTTAAAATTTGCATGTCATGGCCACGTCTTAATCGATACCACGCGTTGTCAGCCTTCGAAAATTAAACGCGATTTTCAGCCCGAGGTTGATAAAATACTTCTTAAAATTTAATCATCGTTTAAATTAAGTAATATTTCATGAAAATTGCGTGCAATCAGGTAGATCGTTCTTCACTCTTAGTAGCTGTCCAAAGTCAGAGTTTACTTTGTTGAGCTTGGCCGCGCGATTTAACAGGGAATCTGTCTTTTACGTCTTGGATCAGTAAGAACTTAGTCCTATGGTTAACCCTCTCGATGTGTTCTTTATTGTGTAAAGACGTATTTTGGAAATGCCAAAATATGGGATGGCTCTCAACTAATCTAGACTTTCCCCAGTAGATTTCCGAAAAAAATTGAAAAATAGACAAAATCTATGATAATTCGACTCATTCTGGTCCACAATAGTCTTCAGTAATATTTCTATCTCCTCTTATTAGAAATTGAACTTTCCAAGCCAACATAGAAAGCGCTAAGAGGATATAGGAAAGGTATTGTAATAATAAAATGTAATAAGTTTTTCCTAACGCCGGATCCTCCGTCCTCACGCACAAATTATCTCGGTAATTGGACTAGAATCTTACCTGACCTTAAGAACGTGTTACTACCTTCCCACTATGTAACTTACAATGCTTACTTCCCTCCTATGACCTCAAGGTCCGCCCCCCTGCGGAACTACCTTGCGTCCTAAGGTGGCTAAATTTTAATTTAAGTGATTAAAGCGCTCATTTGATCCTTGAACTAGCTCTCAATTACTTACACGACCAGTGGTGGTCTAAGATCCTTCCATCTGTTCATCTTACCACTTGTCTCTGAACTAGTGTACCCTCTCCGTAAACACACTCATCATACGCAAGTCTGGGACTCATCCTCCACTATCTCCACCAGAACCTTGGTCATCTCACTTTGAAGCCTTCTACTAATAGATTGGTTTGTCGTAACTGTCGCAGTGAAGAAAGGTAATAGACTAGAGGATGGCTAGGAGTCGAAATAGGATATCCACCTGACCGCCTCCTTCCAAAGTACCCAAGAATCGCATTTCAATCCCTCTTACTGGGCAGAATTAGTCAATGTGGTCTGCCACTCACATCACCGGATATGTACCGATAAACGTCGATCTCGTGATCTCCTACTAACTAGACGTGTAAATTGACCACTAATCTTCTAGTTTTAATTCCAATGCTTTTCTAAACCCAAATAAAATATATTATTAGAAAATAGGACTGGATTTCCTTGAAGAGATATATTTTGTTACGGGTAGAATTTACATGGGAGTAAAAGGGTTTGAGGAGAAAAGAAGGAGTTGTTACTTGTTCACAGAGTGACGTGCAGCCAGAACAGATTCATTGGGAGCTGAAAGTGTCATTCTGGGGAAGATACGCATGCACATCAGCTCTTGGAAGAGTAGTTTACAAGCATAAGGCAGTCGAATCTTCGATATTCTCTGTTTAGCACTGCTCTTACAATACTGGCACCAAGTTGGCGAGGAAGCAAATAGTCCACATGCCTCACAAACCACTGCTTCGTAAGCATCACTCGACAGCATGAGTCGTTCAAGTAGTAGCTGTGAGGCTCCATAAGCGATTAAACAGTCTCTCTCCATTTCGCCAACACGCAAGCCACCTTCACGGCTGCGGCCCTCTGTGGGCTGACGTGTCAACGCTGTCACGGGTCCTCTAGAACGAGCGTGAACTTTATCCAGGACCATGTGTTTGAGGCGTTGATAGTAGACCACGCCAGTGTAAATATAGGCCTCCATTGGCTGACCAGTTGCGCCAGAGATAAGAACCTCCTTGCCTAAACAACTATAGCCGTATTTGGGAAGGACTTCCATTAGCTCCTCAACTGGATGCGGGCCAAAAGCACTACCGTCACGTATGTTTCCATCCAAAGCGGCGGCTTTTCCCGACAGCAACTCCAGCAGTTTGGCAACCTATAAAAGATATATACAAAAGCAATGGTTATAAAACAATCATTCCACTATTAGACAGACCATGCGATCGCTTCTATTCTCAAAATCGCGTACTTTGCGTTCATGGCTTAGAGCTATCCTATTCTCTATTCTACCCATGAGCCCTTTTGAACACGAACACACGTTCAGCTCACCTGCTATGCAACGTCATGTTCAGTCCTCTTACAATACAAGTTCTCACGTCAAAGCTGTCTCCTGTCTCAGAAGCTAGAAGAGGGGGGAGAGGGAGAAAGTCCAAAATACCAAAAATACCTTAGTGATTCAAAAAGCCATAGCCTTTTTACAATTTTCTGTTTTCTGTCAAACTTGGTTGCTTAGTTATTAGTATGTTATGCTTGATCATACAGCGTCATTTAACAATCGTTAACCCAGAACGATAAGAAAACAAGAGCAGTAATAAGATCATATGAGATAGCCATGCGGATGTGCAACCGCAACCAATTATTTTGTGAGTTGGCCAACAGGCAGACATGCGATTGAGCTGGCTTCTAGGCCGACCCAGTCTAGTCGCAAGAAGTAAGCCAACTGAGACATACACCACTGACCTCCATTCTACCAAAACCCATAACATTTCTCAAGCTCATTAAAGTAGGAGTTAACAACACCTGACTTGTTTAGAGAGGAGGTATTCTGAGCTAGCTCTGATGAGAGCCTCGTATCTATCACTCCTCGTGCTGACCAGAAATAACTAGTGCGCTTGCTCATCCATATCGCTGGGTGTGCACCAATGACCACCGATCTCTGATCCGGCAGACGTGTATGTCGACTATTGCACATCGAAGGACGTGTTGTATAGTTACGTTGTTACCTAGACAATAGCCCATAACTCAGTTTTACAATAATAGCAAACTATAATGATTTCCCAAAAAACTCCAAACACTCCCACTGATATGGGTGATGTGATCTTTTTCCATTTAAGTGTGACTGGAACACATATAACGATCAAAAGAAGTGTCTCTATTTCACAGGTTCGAAATCTGCTAATTTCACACTTTCCTCCCTGTCCAACTCGTAAATTAAATGTGAAACGCGACAACATAATGATCAAATAGACCTTGTCATATTGAATCCCATGCGCCTCTCCCCAAGCTCTTGCTAGTTTCTGACAAATAAAAGGGGGCTTTTTGTTTGGGAGCAAGGTAGGTGCTTTATGGACTCATAGAAGGACAGGTTTTGTCGGTGAGACTTGGCCTATGCAAGATCCTTTAAGCTAAATCTGTACAAGCCGTGGCTCGGTAAGAGCATAGCTCTAATATGAACTTTTCCACAACGTCCAAGAGAGATTTATGCCTCTTTCCATCATTGGCAATACAGAGAAAATTCTCATTCAGCTTCAAATTTTATTGACTATCAGGAGCACGCTAAAACCGGCCTTACTGATTAGTTTTAGTTCCTTTAATACAGCATTAATGGAAATTGACAAATCCATCTCTCCAACTTACCGTCATACGGCTGGGAAATCCGTGAGGATTCATGATGACATCCGGAGAAATGCCATACTTATTAAAGGGCAAATTACTTTGCGGCACAATGAGACCGGCAACACCCTTCTGGCCATGCCTAGAAGAGAATTTGTCGCCAATTTCAGGAATTCGTGTTTGTCGTAAGAGAACCTTGACAGCGGTTTGACCACCATCGGAACTTGCGAAGAGAACCTTGTCAACAATGAACGGTTCTATGGATTTGTGGTCTTGGGGCGTGCGTTTGAATTCCACCTGCACAACGGAAAGAAATAGGATTAACGGGAAAGAGACCATTCTAACTACTTAAATGACATAAATAGGTAAACACTTGCAGCAGAAGGAGGTGTGGCTGCAGTAACATTGATGGAGCCTCCGTTTTCATTAATGGAACTCGACTTCACGACAGGCATTTCCTTGTTGATAAGAATAAAATGACTTTCCGCCTTTGAACCTACAGCGGCTGTCCCATCCGCTTCTAAAAGCTGATCGTTTCTACGTGGCTTTTTCGTCACTGTTACGTTAGAGAAATATTCGTATGTAGTTAATAGCAACTGAATTTGATTTAAATTGATATAGCGTAACCAGCTTACCTGTATCGATAATTGGACCCATAAGTCGATCATGAGCAACACCATCATGGGATTTGAGATGTACACCGACTCTTCTATACACAGAGGCCCTCATAAACCCTCGATCAATTGATGCTTTATTTAGAATTAACGCGTCTTCAACGTCATAGCCCGTGAATGACATGATAGCAATAACGGCATTTTGCCCTGCAGGTAATTCATGGAAATGTAACATTCGGCTAGTCTTCGTTTCAACCAGGGGTCTTTGAGAATAAACCATTTGCAACTGGAGGGTATCAAAACGTATCTGTTGATTGAGACCCGCGACACCCATTGCCTGCTTGCCCATAGCACACTGATAGGTATTTCGGGGGGACTGATTGTGATTAGGGTAGGGAATAAGACCTGCCAATGCACCCAGAATAGTTGACGGATCGATTTCCATGTGGGTTGTTCCTTCAACAATGGAATCCTCATCCAGTGCAACAAGACAGTCATTGAGTTCATTCGAGTCGAGGTATTCAATCACCCCGAGTTTCAAAAAGTCCTCCCAATTTAGCATCTTAGCCTGGAGGTCGTTAATCATCTCCTGGGTGACAAGAGGTTCCCCGTCGTGAACAATGATGTACGGTCGGCATAGACGCCCACCATCGCTAACAACGTGCACGCAACGAAGAATGGGCTTACAGTGAACAGAGACGAACTCATTGATATGACGAGTACGACGAAGACCACGAATTGCTGTGCATAGTTCCTTCGGATTCTTTGTAAATCCGATTGGTTTTCCGTTGACGAACACAATATACCTAGAAAGAAGAACAATACAAGTGGCCTTAATCCAATGTTAACATTTTGCCTTTTCAGATGCACGTTTGCTGGGACTATGAAACGATTCAGTACTAGATTGAGATGCCCAATAAGCCGGCATCCCAGCGAACGAAATAATCATAAATATCTCATACCAAAAGATATTATTATTTTTATTCTGTAGCTATTAAGGTCAGAGATCTTAAAGGTGAAGAATGTTAAACTGATTCCTTACATAAACTAAATTCCAGAAACAATAATACAATTTGAAGATATCATAGAAGAGACAAGCTCTTAGAATCTATATTTAAGTGCAAATCGTGGCTCTACTGCTTGGTCCACTGGAAAATAAACAAACTCGAGTATACAAAACTACTGAAGTTATAACTACTAGTCACTTACTCATCAGGTTGGTGTCGGAAGTCTTTGAGATCAAAGACATTGTAGGTCTTCAGAATGCGAATGAGATTTGTATCGTCGACTTCCACGGTGATGTGACACATGAGGGAAACGTTCTTGACCAGGCCACAGGATTCACCTTCGGGGGTGTCTGAAGGACAGATCAGTCCCCACTGACTCGAATGGATGGCTCGTGGACCAGCGATCTGTAGAGGAGAAGGATAGAAAATCAATGTTAGTGGACTCAGCTCTTAGCCTCAAGGGCAATTTCATTTCCCTACTGATAATGCACTATACATGTGAAAAATATTACCATATCAGAACCATCCTCTTCTTTCTTTATGATTCAAACTCAATTCTTGTTCTACTGGTTTGTGAACAACTGTTGTATCCTGATGGCCTTTAGAAAAATCGTTGATTTTGCAGTTTGGTCAGGCTCTTAAATTAGTCCTACCGATGGTAGTTAGTACTACTTTAAGTTCTTCAATCATAAATAAGCCTGTGTGTAAGGGCGACTGTCTCTACTGGCTAAACACACAAGCGAATTCGAATTAAAGAATACCTTCATTAACACTAGAAAGTGATGACTATGATATCCGGACTCTGATAAACTTCCACTAAGACACGGCTAAGCAGTTGTAGTGGGCACAATGCAATACGATGTGATATAGTAAAGATGAGTAATGGCTGAAATTTTTGTACGTAGTTACAGTGGCATGATACGATGTTATCTAGAAATAATACACAGCATCAGATCAGGAGGAAAAGCAAAACAGTAAAATAAGAAATGATCGCGGAGGGATAGAGTAGAAACAGAAAATTAGGTCCGGGTATTAGAAGCCTTGCTTCATGTGAATTCTGGATAATATTGAGGAGTAGAGTTAACTGCATAATGGTTATAATAATCCAAAGTTCATTTTTCATGGTTTCATCCCATGGACCCTAATTGAGTCAATGTCAGTGATATTCAGAGCATTATTAAGTGGCGTGGTTGATCATGGTATCTCGTTGAATAGCTTTCCTAAAGCGAGGAATAGGCAAACGGAACCAGCAGTGTTGTAGAAAAATAGCAGAGCTCACTAGAGCTTAGAACATAAAATGAAGCGGTACCTGTATCCTCTTTTATCATCAACATTGCAGGTAAGTAAGTTCGTCGAACTGTAAAACAGATGCTGGTTTCATTTCTGCAATTAGTATTCCTAATCTAGCTACATTTTACAAAAAGCCACCTTAAAAGGCTTTTGTTTTACAATCACAATCTCACGGACCTAGTAAATCATTTATTATGGAGAAATAGAATTCATCCCTTCTTAGTTATCTAGATTTAAGGATTTGTTTTGCCCTTTATTACAAAATTACATTTGGCAATTGAGTTAAGTGGAGTTGTTTTTCACCACTCCCAATGCCCTTGATCCAAATAAGCAAATAATGAGGACCCGAAAAGTTATTTTAAGAGATTAATGCAAAAACTGATTACTTCAATTTCAATCGAAAACAGGATACTACAAATCATGAATGTGCAAAATAAACGTTTAAAATCGAACAAATATTGCAAGCCAATAACTTAAACTATTGATGTGTATGGAAAAGTCTAAAAATCAATGGATATAATTGATGATGAATTACAATTTAGAAAATAATTAACCTGAAAAATTCTCCACAAAATCGTCACATAAAACAATTCAAATAGAATATCAATAAAATCACTAACCAACGTGATAGCAAAGTAAATATTTTGCAGACCATTGCGTAATATGCAAAGGTGAGATACTACTAATTAAAGTAATTAAACAAACACAGACAAACCTTTCGAGTCTTTTCAAACAAACTGGTCACACGTGTCATATGGCCAATAGCAGAAACATAGGACAGCCGGCTGACAAGTTGAGTAATTCCCTGTCTTTGCATACGGAAACGCTTGATAATCCAATTACCCGAGGATATTGCTCGATTAAGATGATCAGTAATCAGCCATGTTTTAATATGTCTAGAGATGTCAAAAGGTCCCACTCTTCGCTTAGCATCCAACTTGGAAACAGTCATCCACAGGTCTTCATTAAAGGTTTTGAAGGCATCTTCAAATAACAAACCCACTAGAGATCCGGCTAGATCAATTCTTTTGTTTCCATAGAAATCACGATCATCTGGCTTTGTAATAAAAAAAATACACATTAAAAATAGATAAACAAAACGAAGAATAAAGCTAGAAATAAACGTACTGGAATCTGGCCGTCTTCAAGGAGAATAAGATATCGAATCATTTGGCCGATAAAAATGAATCGATCTTGAAAATTCATTTTCTCCATAGGAACGTGTGTCACGATGATATCCCGTAGCATCCGTTGGATATCAGCCTGGATATCACGGTCGGTGATATCTGATGTCGACTTGCCTCCTAAAGTTGCAATTTTAACACTGCGGAATCTGGGCGTTTTCAACTTAGATTGAAGCCATCTACAAGCTTCAAGGGTGGTGAAAACTTTAGCCTCCTTGCACTGCTTTACAGAGGGAACAACTTTAGTCCATATGGCCTCTTCACAACCCACTGAAAGAAGAATTTCGTGGTCGGAAGTTATACCCATGGCTTTAAGTACAATGACGATTGGAACATCCACAGTAAAAGAGTTATGCTGGAGATAAAATCGACCATCCTTTAAAAGGATATTTGTTTTTGACTTCGTCTGAGCTGAGGAAGAGGTCACTGAACAGACCATTCCTTTCTTAGTATCACCCTCCACTATGATTCGATTCTTGGACATCTGTTCTTGCATTAGAATAACCTTTTCAATTCCACTGATGATGAAATAACCACCAGGATCGTAATAATCTTCCTTCATTTTCGTTAGCTCAGACTTGCTTTTACCTTGAGGTAAATAAAATTAAAGGAGATTAAAATCGGAAAAAAGATGATAAAGAGCATACACGAACTCAAAACAAACCATGTAAAGCACAAGCGGAACATTTTAACATAAGTGGCATTTTTCCGATGAAAACACCCTTCCTGGTGACAATTTCATTTTGGCGAGTGAAAGTAATGTCCACCAAGATTTCACCAGCATATGTAAGATCTCGTAGTCGGCAATCATGGGGAGTAACACGACTCCCGACGACACTCCCATCATAGACGGTAGGTGGTTTAATGTAAATATCATTGTATTCGAGCCACCAGCTTGCAGAAGGAACACTCACGCGTTTATTGGCTTCGACGATTTTCTTTATTTCGATTTCTATGAAGTGGTTAAAAGAGTCTATATGCAATTTAATAAGTCCTTTAGAAGCATGAAACGCAGTAACCAGTTTGTGTTTGTTCCGTAACTTTTCAATACACAGCTTTTCTTTGGGACTTTGAGTATTGCTGGCGTCATCACAAGTCATTTTCAAATGTCAGACTAATGAAACGGTAAAAATCACGTCTCAATCAACGTGATATATCCATACAGCACGCAATAAATAGACTAAAAATTTCAAGGTCTTATCTAACCAATCGTATAACACCTATAAATTTTAATAAATCATAGATCAATTTATTTTCGATAAAATATGTGTCAAGTGGTAACATTTTAGATTACGTTAAATCATAATTCTTTTTCAAATAGTTATTTTTAAATTAGGTATTCATATATCTATAAATCAACTTACTAAAGTTTACAACTACGGCGATAAATAAACTTAATCTGCACAAAAAAAGTTTAATAAAATACCAAAAATATAAACCACAATTATATTCCGTATAAGCATATATATATGTATATACATATTAATCCAGAGTAGACTTATCGGCCTACATAAAGACAATTTGGATAACAAATCAGCAGAAAAAGGATTGAATTCTAAAATTCTAAAATAGTAATTTATCACATGCACAGTATATGAGTTTGCTTATGACAATTTTATGGAGAATTTTTCAGGTTAATTATTTTCTAAATTGTAATTCATCATCAATTATATCCATTGATTTTTAGACTTTTCCATACACATCAATAGTTTAAGTTATTGGCTTGCAATATTTGTTCGATTTTAAACGTTTATTTTGCACATTCATGATTTGTAGTATCCTGTTTTCGATTGAAATTGAAGTAATCAGTTTTTGCATTAATCTCTTAAAATAACTTTTCGGGTCCTCATTATTTGCTTATTTGGATCAAGGGCATTGGGAGTGGTGAAAAACAACTCCACTTAACTCAATTGCCAAATGTAATTTTGTAATAAAGGGCAAAACAAATCCTTAAATCTAGATAACTAAGAAGGGATGAATTCTATTTCTCCATAATAAATGATTTACTAGGTCCGTGAGATTGTGATTGTAAAACAAAAGCCTTTTAAGGTGGCTTTTTGTAAAATGTAGCTAGATTAGGAATACTAATTGCAGAAATGAAACCAGCATCTGTTTTACAGTTCGACGAACTTACTTACCTGCAATGTTGATGATAAAAGAGGATACAGGTACCGCTTCATTTTATGTTCTAAGCTCTAGTGAGCTCTGCTATTTTTCTACAACACTGCTGGTTCCGTTTGCCTATTCCTCGCTTTAGGAAAGCTATTCAACGAGATACCATGATCAACCACGCCACTTAATAATGCTCTGAATATCACTGACATTGACTCAATTAGGGTCCATGGGATGAAACCATGAAAAATGAACTTTGGATTATTATAACCATTATGCAGTTAACTCTACTCCTCAATATTATCCAGAATTCACATGAAGCAAGGCTTCTAATACCCGGACCTAATTTTCTGTTTCTACTCTATCCCTCCGCGATCATTTCTTATTTTACTGTTTTGCTTTTCCTCCTGATCTGATGCTGTGTATTATTTCTAGATAACATCGTATCATGCCACTGTAACTACGTACAAAAATTTCAGCCATTACTCATCTTTACTATATCACATCGTATTGCATTGTGCCCACTACAACTGCTTAGCCGTGTCTTAGTGGAAGTTTATCAGAGTCCGGATATCATAGTCATCACTTTCTAGTGTTAATGAAGGTATTCTTTAATTCGAATTCGCTTGTGTGTTTAGCCAGTAGAGACAGTCGCCCTTACACACAGGCTTATTTATGATTGAAGAACTTAAAGTAGTACTAACTACCATCGGTAGGACTAATTTAAGAGCCTGACCAAACTGCAAAATCAACGATTTTTCTAAAGGCCATCAGGATACAACAGTTGTTCACAAACCAGTAGAACAAGAATTGAGTTTGAATCATAAAGAAAGAAGAGGATGGTTCTGATATGGTAATATTTTTCACATGTATAGTGCATTATCAGTAGGGAAATGAAATTGCCCTTGAGGCTAAGAGCTGAGTCCACTAACATTGATTTTCTATCCTTCTCCTCTACAGATCGCTGGTCCACGAGCCATCCATTCGAGTCAGTGGGGACTGATCTGTCCTTCAGACACCCCCGAAGGTGAATCCTGTGGCCTGGTCAAGAACGTTTCCCTCATGTGTCACATCACCGTGGAAGTCGACGATACAAATCTCATTCGCATTCTGAAGACCTACAATGTCTTTGATCTCAAAGACTTCCGACACCAACCTGATGAGTAAGTGACTAGTAGTTATAACTTCAGTAGTTTTGTATACTCGAGTTTGTTTATTTTCCAGTGGACCAAGCAGTAGAGCCACGATTTGCACTTAAATATAGATTCTAAGAGCTTGTCTCTTCTATGATATCTTCAAATTGTATTATTGTTTCTGGAATTTAGTTTATGTAAGGAATCAGTTTAACATTCTTCACCTTTAAGATCTCTGACCTTAATAGCTACAGAATAAAAATAATAATATCTTTTGGTATGAGATATTTATGATTATTTCGTTCGCTGGGATGCCGGCTTATTGGGCATCTCAATCTAGTACTGAATCGTTTCATAGTCCCAGCAAACGTGCATCTGAAAAGGCAAAATGTTAACATTGGATTAAGGCCACTTGTATTGTTCTTCTTTCTAGGTATATTGTGTTCGTCAACGGAAAACCAATCGGATTTACAAAGAATCCGAAGGAACTATGCACAGCAATTCGTGGTCTTCGTCGTACTCGTCATATCAATGAGTTCGTCTCTGTTCACTGTAAGCCCATTCTTCGTTGCGTGCACGTTGTTAGCGATGGTGGGCGTCTATGCCGACCGTACATCATTGTTCACGACGGGGAACCTCTTGTCACCCAGGAGATGATTAACGACCTCCAGGCTAAGATGCTAAATTGGGAGGACTTTTTGAAACTCGGGGTGATTGAATACCTCGACTCGAATGAACTCAATGACTGTCTTGTTGCACTGGATGAGGATTCCATTGTTGAAGGAACAACCCACATGGAAATCGATCCGTCAACTATTCTGGGTGCATTGGCAGGTCTTATTCCCTACCCTAATCACAATCAGTCCCCCCGAAATACCTATCAGTGTGCTATGGGCAAGCAGGCAATGGGTGTCGCGGGTCTCAATCAACAGATACGTTTTGATACCCTCCAGTTGCAAATGGTTTATTCTCAAAGACCCCTGGTTGAAACGAAGACTAGCCGAATGTTACATTTCCATGAATTACCTGCAGGGCAAAATGCCGTTATTGCTATCATGTCATTCACGGGCTATGACGTTGAAGACGCGTTAATTCTAAATAAAGCATCAATTGATCGAGGGTTTATGAGGGCCTCTGTGTATAGAAGAGTCGGTGTACATCTCAAATCCCATGATGGTGTTGCTCATGATCGACTTATGGGTCCAATTATCGATACAGGTAAGCTGGTTACGCTATATCAATTTAAATCAAATTCAGTTGCTATTAACTACATACGAATATTTCTCTAACGTAACAGTGACGAAAAAGCCACGTAGAAACGATCAGCTTTTAGAAGCGGATGGGACAGCCGCTGTAGGTTCAAAGGCGGAAAGTCATTTTATTCTTATCAACAAGGAAATGCCTGTCGTGAAGTCGAGTTCCATTAATGAAAACGGAGGCTCCATCAATGTTACTGCAGCCACACCTCCTTCTGCTGCAAGTGTTTACCTATTTATGTCATTTAAGTAGTTAGAATGGTCTCTTTCCCGTTAATCCTATTTCTTTCCGTTGTGCAGGTGGAATTCAAACGCACGCCCCAAGACCACAAATCCATAGAACCGTTCATTGTTGACAAGGTTCTCTTCGCAAGTTCCGATGGTGGTCAAACCGCTGTCAAGGTTCTCTTACGACAAACACGAATTCCTGAAATTGGCGACAAATTCTCTTCTAGGCATGGCCAGAAGGGTGTTGCCGGTCTCATTGTGCCGCAAAGTAATTTGCCCTTTAATAAGTATGGCATTTCTCCGGATGTCATCATGAATCCTCACGGATTTCCCAGCCGTATGACGGTAAGTTGGAGAGATGGATTTGTCAATTTCCATTAATGCTGTATTAAAGGAACTAAAACTAATCAGTAAGGCCGGTTTTAGCGTGCTCCTGATAGTCAATAAAATTTGAAGCTGAATGAGAATTTTCTCTGTATTGCCAATGATGGAAAGAGGCATAAATCTCTCTTGGACGTTGTGGAAAAGTTCATATTAGAGCTATGCTCTTACCGAGCCACGGCTTGTACAGATTTAGCTTAAAGGATCTTGCATAGGCCAAGTCTCACCGACAAAACCTGTCCTTCTATGAGTCCATAAAGCACCTACCTTGCTCCCAAACAAAAAGCCCCCTTTTATTTGTCAGAAACTAGCAAGAGCTTGGGGAGAGGCGCATGGGATTCAATATGACAAGGTCTATTTGATCATTATGTTGTCGCGTTTCACATTTAATTTACGAGTTGGACAGGGAGGAAAGTGTGAAATTAGCAGATTTCGAACCTGTGAAATAGAGACACTTCTTTTGATCGTTATATGTGTTCCAGTCACACTTAAATGGAAAAAGATCACATCACCCATATCAGTGGGAGTGTTTGGAGTTTTTTGGGAAATCATTATAGTTTGCTATTATTGTAAAACTGAGTTATGGGCTATTGTCTAGGTAACAACGTAACTATACAACACGTCCTTCGATGTGCAATAGTCGACATACACGTCTGCCGGATCAGAGATCGGTGGTCATTGGTGCACACCCAGCGATATGGATGAGCAAGCGCACTAGTTATTTCTGGTCAGCACGAGGAGTGATAGATACGAGGCTCTCATCAGAGCTAGCTCAGAATACCTCCTCTCTAAACAAGTCAGGTGTTGTTAACTCCTACTTTAATGAGCTTGAGAAATGTTATGGGTTTTGGTAGAATGGAGGTCAGTGGTGTATGTCTCAGTTGGCTTACTTCTTGCGACTAGACTGGGTCGGCCTAGAAGCCAGCTCAATCGCATGTCTGCCTGTTGGCCAACTCACAAAATAATTGGTTGCGGTTGCACATCCGCATGGCTATCTCATATGATCTTATTACTGCTCTTGTTTTCTTATCGTTCTGGGTTAACGATTGTTAAATGACGCTGTATGATCAAGCATAACATACTAATAACTAAGCAACCAAGTTTGACAGAAAACAGAAAATTGTAAAAAGGCTATGGCTTTTTGAATCACTAAGGTATTTTTGGTATTTTGGACTTTCTCCCTCTCCCCCCTCTTCTAGCTTCTGAGACAGGAGACAGCTTTGACGTGAGAACTTGTATTGTAAGAGGACTGAACATGACGTTGCATAGCAGGTGAGCTGAACGTGTGTTCGTGTTCAAAAGGGCTCATGGGTAGAATAGAGAATAGGATAGCTCTAAGCCATGAACGCAAAGTACGCGATTTTGAGAATAGAAGCGATCGCATGGTCTGTCTAATAGTGGAATGATTGTTTTATAACCATTGCTTTTGTATATATCTTTTATAGGTTGCCAAACTGCTGGAGTTGCTGTCGGGAAAAGCCGCCGCTTTGGATGGAAACATACGTGACGGTAGTGCTTTTGGCCCGCATCCAGTTGAGGAGCTAATGGAAGTCCTTCCCAAATACGGCTATAGTTGTTTAGGCAAGGAGGTTCTTATCTCTGGCGCAACTGGTCAGCCAATGGAGGCCTATATTTACACTGGCGTGGTCTACTATCAACGCCTCAAACACATGGTCCTGGATAAAGTTCACGCTCGTTCTAGAGGACCCGTGACAGCGTTGACACGTCAGCCCACAGAGGGCCGCAGCCGTGAAGGTGGCTTGCGTGTTGGCGAAATGGAGAGAGACTGTTTAATCGCTTATGGAGCCTCACAGCTACTACTTGAACGACTCATGCTGTCGAGTGATGCTTACGAAGCAGTGGTTTGTGAGGCATGTGGACTATTTGCTTCCTCGCCAACTTGGTGCCAGTATTGTAAGAGCAGTGCTAAACAGAGAATATCGAAGATTCGACTGCCTTATGCTTGTAAACTACTCTTCCAAGAGCTGATGTGCATGCGTATCTTCCCCAGAATGACACTTTCAGCTCCCAATGAATCTGTTCTGGCTGCACGTCACTCTGTGAACAAGTAACAACTCCTTCTTTTCTCCTCAAACCCTTTTACTCCCATGTAAATTCTACCCGTAACAAAATATATCTCTTCAAGGAAATCCAGTCCTATTTTCTAATAATATATTTTATTTGGGTTTAGAAAAGCATTGGAATTAAAACTAGAAGATTAGTGGTCAATTTACACGTCTAGTTAGTAGGAGATCACGAGATCGACGTTTATCGGTACATATCCGGTGATGTGAGTGGCAGACCACATTGACTAATTCTGCCCAGTAAGAGGGATTGAAATGCGATTCTTGGGTACTTTGGAAGGAGGCGGTCAGGTGGATATCCTATTTCGACTCCTAGCCATCCTCTAGTCTATTACCTTTCTTCACTGCGACAGTTACGACAAACCAATCTATTAGTAGAAGGCTTCAAAGTGAGATGACCAAGGTTCTGGTGGAGATAGTGGAGGATGAGTCCCAGACTTGCGTATGATGAGTGTGTTTACGGAGAGGGTACACTAGTTCAGAGACAAGTGGTAAGATGAACAGATGGAAGGATCTTAGACCACCACTGGTCGTGTAAGTAATTGAGAGCTAGTTCAAGGATCAAATGAGCGCTTTAATCACTTAAATTAAAATTTAGCCACCTTAGGACGCAAGGTAGTTCCGCAGGGGGGCGGACCTTGAGGTCATAGGAGGGAAGTAAGCATTGTAAGTTACATAGTGGGAAGGTAGTAACACGTTCTTAAGGTCAGGTAAGATTCTAGTCCAATTACCGAGATAATTTGTGCGTGAGGACGGAGGATCCGGCGTTAGGAAAAACTTATTACATTTTATTATTACAATACCTTTCCTATATCCTCTTAGCGCTTTCTATGTTGGCTTGGAAAGTTCAATTTCTAATAAGAGGAGATAGAAATATTACTGAAGACTATTGTGGACCAGAATGAGTCGAATTATCATAGATTTTGTCTATTTTTCAATTTTTTTCGGAAATCTACTGGGGAAAGTCTAGATTAGTTGAGAGCCATCCCATATTTTGGCATTTCCAAAATACGTCTTTACACAATAAAGAACACATCGAGAGGGTTAACCATAGGACTAAGTTCTTACTGATCCAAGACGTAAAAGACAGATTCCCTGTTAAATCGCGCGGCCAAGCTCAACAAAGTAAACTCTGACTTTGGACAGCTACTAAGAGTGAAGAACGATCTACCTGATTGCACGCAATTTTCATGAAATATTACTTAATTTAAACGATGATTAAATTTTAAGAAGTATTTTATCAACCTCGGGCTGAAAATCGCGTTTAATTTTCGAAGGCTGACAACGCGTGGTATCGATTAAGACGTGGCCATGACATGCAAATTTTAAATTTGTGATTTCACTTTTGCGATATAATCTCCACGATGATCTTCGCAAGCGTGCTCGATGATCAGGTCTATCCTCTTCCAATTCTTTCCCTTCTGGGAATAGTTCTAATAACCTCTCTAAAAACTCTACTGAAATTGCTCAAAAGAAATTATCATTCAATTAATCAACAAGAACACGGAAATGAATTTACAGGCAAAATTTCAGAAGGTATTACTTGTTTAGATTCTCTAAATACTGTTTTAAAGTAATTGCGGACACGAATGACGAAGACAATAGCACTAAAGAAATCAATAAACACGAACGCATTGAAAATAGGCTCCAAATTGCTAGTGTTTCCAGCGCGGAACAAGAACTATCTGAAGGTTTGGATATTATTCCATGCTATATAATTTTCTCTTTAGAAGGCTTCATCTTAGAGGATGAACGCATAGAATCAGCGGAAGGTGAGTCGATTTAAATTTGCCTTACCCTATATATTTTTATAGAATTTGAACTTGATGGCATCGAAGAGGACTACGAAGAAGACACCCTGGGTAAAATTTCCGTTCTCACAATTATAAACTCATCTTATAGTCCAGGATGAACAAGACAACCTGTCGATCATTACGGCGATTGAGGTGGAACTTGACTTGACAAACAATCTACCAGGACTCGTTCATCCACAAGGTGGGTTGCAAATGATAATAACTTTGACGCCATTGAACTTAGTTGAAGAACCATGTTTCGCGGAGAAATTGCCGAAAGTTAGGAAGACCAGACGTCTTAGACGTCACATTGCTTCTTTCGTAGGGAGATTACGTAGCCTAAATTGTTTCAAAGTACAGCGAATTGACTAAGGAGATTGCAATTTGATCCAAAAACTTGCCAGATTTGCTATTCACTGAGACTTCCACCTACAGACCCGTATTTCGACTCAACATAAGATATTCGAATGTCCCTCGAGTATGCCCTCCGTACGGGCGACGAAAATCTCCCCTGATTAAGCTTTCCCCCAATGGTGAGTGTGGATTAGAAATATCATTACTTTTCTCTTTAGCACCGATGCAAGTCACCTTATTTCTCCCCTCAACTTATCCCCGATCTATGGGTAAATAAGGACTAGCTTTGCATATATCTCTCTCTTTTGCACCGACACGACCTTCCCTATTCACCGTCATGTCATCCCTACCCTAGGGGTAAGTATGGATTGGCAATATAATTACCTTTCTCTTTAGCACCAATACACATCATCTAACTTCTTCTTAACATATCTCATACCCCAGGAGAAGAATGGGTTACCAATGCGCATATCGTTCCCCTTAGCGTTAACCACTAAGCACAATCTTAATCTTGACGCAGAAGACTCGACACGCCCCCACATCCTTACTTCCCCAGTTCCTGACTAAATGGTATGTTGTTGTCAAAGCGGTAAGCATGCTCCCATCTAGATACACGTGTTCCAAATGTTCCTAAAATTATCCTCGACCGAACCTTCTCTCTCATCTCTCCCTTTACAGAAAATGTATTAGACAATACTCCTGCACAAATTACCTTCACTATTCCTCCCCCCTACATTCGTTGTAAATCTGACTGTATAAATATAATAAACGCATATTATTTAAAAATGCCCTTTTTAGTAAGTATTTATTTTGTAAATTATCTTAGATCTTTGCACTAATGTCGTGTCTTTAATTAGCATCAATAAAGCAGGTCGTTACATTTTACCGGCGGGTCAACAATTTGTAAAAGGTAATACTCTATGAGAATTCATATGTTAATAATATACGGCAAAATGTCTGGTGTGTTAAAATCTTATTATTTCCATCTCCCTTATATCTTAGAAAGACTATATTGAAACTGTCTATCCAAATAGCCGAGTTAGTTGTTTGACCAACGGGCTCTGAGCATCTTGGCTCAGGAATACAAGGGAAAAATTTTGATATTATAAATACTGAGCACAGAGGTGTGAAGAAGTGAATTATTACCATTAAGTAACAAGTCCACAACGTGAATGCGAGATTAAATGGAGTGAGAATTCTCCATTTTTCTGTCTTTATTCTCAGCCTTAACTTGGTTCCTTCGCCTTAACCCAAACTAGACTCGTTTCTTTTCCCTGTATTCAGATGCGAATCAACCGTGATAAATAAAGACCGAAGGATGAATCTCTCCGCGTCTCCGAAATCTCCATCTTACGCCATTACAGACCGCAGAAATTTAATTATCTCGTCCTCGTAGTGGTGCTCGAAATTGTTAACCTTACTGTAACCCCAGGGTCTCCGAGGCTAAACATCGTGTCCTCAAGTGGTCTATTTGTCGATCGGAATAGGCTAATTAAGTGTACCTCGGATTATCTTTGCAAAAGCAGTCTCACCTCGGTGATGTTCGAAATCAGTCCTTCTGTTCATACTATCCCTCCTGTTCCTACAACCGTCCCGCCTAATTAAAAGGACACACACAATTATGTCCTCACGTGCGTCCTCATCCAGGTGACGAATATAAGTTGCTTTTCAATACACACACGTATACACACACGCACACACGCAGACTTTCGCTTGTCAGGCACATCCTCCTACGCTGCCTTCTAATCCCCTTTCTTCCTCAATTCTCTCTCACTATTTTGGAAGCCTCTGCTGCGGTTCGCTCAATACACCTTGGTCTAGTCAATTCTTGGTGTTCTGTTTCACCATTGCTGTTAGCTCTTACTCAAACTGCAACAAGACACTTTAATATCCGCATTTTTAGCCATTATTCTCCTGTGTTAGCCTCAAAACGCTATTTAAAAACAGATTAAGATATTATCTGAGATTTCTATTATGATTTGAAAATAAGCAAATTCACGAATTTATTAGTAATCGGACGATGGGGAAGAACTTTACTCGTTTAAAGTTCGCATCTATTTTCAGATTATAATCTGATCGTTCGAGAATTTTCTGTAATCACGTAAAAACCAATCACGTATTTCTCAAACTTCCGATTTTAAGATCTGAATACGAAAACGTGCAATTTGGAAACACCACATCTTGAAGAGAATCAAACGTAAATATGGGCTAGTACTATAACTAGGCTAGAAAAAGATCAGTCCAATTCTTCTGGTTCTGGAGATTCAGCAACGCTCCTGGAGACATTATCTTACCTCACCATTTCAGTCCTCCCTTATAAATCCGGAAGTTGCAAATAATCTCATAAATATTGGAGGAAAGTGTTGTATTTTTTCATTTGGGGCAGTTCATTCGAGCTGCTTTAAATTAATCCATGAGCTTGCCCTACTGAACATACAAAGCATAAGGATAAATTATTCAGCAAGATTAAATAGTACGCAGAAAGTGTAATCTAAACAAGGATTTATAATAGCACCCTATAGACAATATAAGATAGAATTAAAAGGATTTGTGGTGTCTTAAGAGAAAATGCCTTCATGAAGCAATTCTTAGGACAGAAAATAACGATTAGAAGCTGGAAAATAATTTTGAAATGCAAAGAGGTAATTGTAGAATCTCACAGACCTCTCTCCTCAATGCACTGGGATTTGAAACCCATGCATCGTTTTGTCCGAGTCCTATCCTCTCAATACGACCTTTAAATAAATGGACTTGTTATATTATAAGCGATTGTGAGCGTTCATCCTGATTGAGACGAAGACTAGAGCGATCCGCAACTTTCATCAAGGTATCTAGACATTATTGATCTTCAAATTTACCAGACTTACCGGGAGGTACATTTAAGTTACTTGGTTGGAGATCCATATTTAGGCTCAGCACTAGGTGTCTTGACATCCCTTGGCTATTCCCCCTCCAAATGGTAAAATTGACCTTATAATTTAAAAATAACCCTACTATGTTTCAACACGAGAAGTTCAAATTTACCTAGACTGAACCCTAACTCTACAGTGAGCTTGGATTTATAATATAAATATCATTCGTTTTAGAAATTTCATGAGCCATCCACATTCTCCAGATGTTCACACATTCTGAATCACAGTGAAATTCACTGACTTGTAGAACAGGCGTTTCTGCAGATGTTCTACGGGAGAAAATACCCATCTTATCAGTTTTCTTGTTCACATTTATGGAAACTGTTCAAACAGTACCATTACTTTTATTACTATTTGTTAGAAGAAATGGTAATTATTTTTCCCCGCTCCCAATATTTCTTCTATGGACAAAAATGTAATTTCTTTCTTTATTTCCCCACCGATAAAAGACACTTGATAAT
>CAADRB010000023.1:0-43149 GCA_900708905.1 Hymenolepis diminuta
ACTGTAGCAATTAATGTATGTTTGCATGATTAAGAAATGCATCGATTATTTCCACTGTTCCATCGAATTTAGTTGCAGTGCATAAAAGTCAAGATGACATACCAATTGACATGACCTCAACAATTTACCTTCGATATGTAATCGCATCGGTCAACGATATAATTGACACTCAGTTGTAATTACTCTTTGCTCTTACAACGTTGGTTGGTTGATTTATCGATTAGCCAATTAAATCAAACAAAAATGCTGTATAAGTCGAGGCTACCGTTATACTTATTATTCGACAGACTTGAAGATTTATGCTCGATGGAGATGCATTTACATTCCCTTCCCAATTTGGCACCAGTACAAATCCTTGTACGTTTTCATTCCGCCTTTCATTTCTATCACTTATTTAATGATTCTGATTGAATTTTATTACGTGGGTATGTTGTTTTTCGAAGTTATGCCTTGATGAGTAGACTTAGACCAATCTTAAAAACATTAAATGTGTATGTGGTCAATATTTTTAAATGGGATTCAGTTTCATAACTTTGGCATATGTAGTTAAATCAGAAATTGCTTTGAAATACGGCATATATAAGTACTTGTTGTGGAGTAGGTAATTTGTGAATTTTTTGTGTAAATGCAGTTGATTTTGTTTATTCTTAGCATAACGGTGTTTCTAATCAAATGGTGCCAAAATATATTCCCCTAATGGGATTCCCTCCTTCAATATATCCTACAGCACGTATTCAGCCAAGCGGTCAAGGAAACCCATATCAGAATATCGGAAATCCACCTATGATACCGATCTACCCTATATCTGCGCCACCTATAATACGCCTTTCAATGGGTCCTGCTGGGTTCTATCTGGAGTACAGTCAAAATAACACACAGCAACCTATCGGAAATCTACCTGAGATGCCGATAGGCTCTCTACTGACAAATCCACCTAACTCGTGGCAGCCAAGGGAAATTGAAGGAAATTGCAATCTCTTCATATTTTATCTTCCACCTGAAATTGATGAAAATCACCTTGCGGCAATGTTTTGGTGCTTCGGCAAAATAGTGGGGGTCAAAATATTTAGACATTTGGAAACCCGTGCAAGTATGGGATTCGGTAGGTGAAGCAAATCTTCTCTATTTCTTGTAATGCCTAATTTATTTCCAATGGACACGTGTGTTTATTTCATGTAGGATTCGTTGGATTCGATAATCCTGTGAGCGCCCAATTAGCCATTGCCCGCATGAATGGTTATCGAATTGGAAATAAGAGACTTCTGGTTCAGCTTAAGACGCCAAGAAATAACTCTAGTGCTGGAAACCCTCATTAAATCATGAGGTCTAATTTTATACTCCAACGGTTTTTAACTTAAAACCTATCCGAAATAAAAAATCAGTGTTTTTGTATTTTATCCATAAGAACGGGTGGTAGTTAACAATACGTAATTTTAATTAGCTCTGAATACAAAGTTGTTGGCTTTTTAATTGGGGCGGAGACAAACGCGATATCTAGTTGTTTCGCTATAAAAGTAAAGATATTTCTGAGGGTTTATTTCCAACCGGTGTTTCGCCTACTCGTAGGGGAATTTGTGAGATGTTTGGTGGAAACTGGAGGAGGCGATTGGACCACCGTTGCACTGTACTTTTGCTAACGGAATCGAAGATTATCTACCTTTTTGACCCCAAGACCACGTATTATCAAATCCCTAATAATCGCCATTCAACAGGATGAGGAGGTGGCGCTACTCTCTATATCATGAACAAGAAGTATTTTGAGCCATTGAATCTAACATCTTTTGCTAGTACAAAATCAACCAAATCAACTCTATTTTATTAAACGCTTTGTTTCAGTATGCATTGAACAGTGGCTTAAGATGATGGATTAAGCCAATGAGTATTTGACCATAATAAATGTGAGTTAGTTTTAAACAGGTTGCCTTTATGCTGATGTGGTCCTCAATAAAGTAGGGATTGGGAAAGTCTAGCCTTTAAGATTTTCTTGGCGAGTTTTTGAGTGCTAAACACTCTCGTCTGCAAAATCGGAGGTGGCGTGTTAAGTGCCGTCTATCGGTGCACACCCAGTGAAAGGAATGATTAGCCACACTCGATGAGTTTGGCTGGTAGATTTCTACTTTAGTATCAAACTTCGGAAGTCATCTGAGGAGAAAGTGGCATACATTGACACATTTTACACTCTTCAACCGGTGAAGTCTTTGCATTTCACTTTCCCTATGTGCTTCGCTCTCTTCTACGCATATTTTAATACAATCATCCGATTCGTAGACTTGACTGATTTTTCGATGACTAAATAAAGCTCGCATCGAACGTTATAAAAGGGTCGGATAGGTGACTGTGACCTCAATACGAATGGCAGTCGATCTCGCATTCCCAGTGAGTTAGTTAGAATGTTCGTGTTAGACATGGTTAACACTCACCTAGATTAGTATCTAATTAACATTCTTAGCGTGATAATATGTGGCAATTCACCCATTGACGTCATCTATTCATGCAATTGTGTACCTTCGATCACAAATTTACAAGCAATTAACACTATGGGTTAAGAGGTCAATTGGACCAATGAACTTAATGTCCACTCGTGACCATATTGCACAATATGACCTCAATGTATGATTTGGTGAAAAATTAGCATTACGGCGCGATTAGAGGCATGAAAGTTGTAGGTTGTCACTGACGTGAGGGACAGTACTACGTGAATTGAGCGAGATTAGAATCTGATCCAAATATTTTTTCTCTCCTTGTATAACGTGAGATCATGTAGGCTTGTTAGATTGATTTACTCATGTCATTAAACCCGCGATTTATCTGCATCTATCATTTCACATCAGCACATTAGTAGTTTTTGTTAGGCACTAGTATAGTTAATATTAGTATTGCCACAGTAATACAAGAAGTTGCAATGTTTGATTGCAGGAAGCAACTGATATGGAATAGCAGAAACTCCCACAAATTATAAAGGGGATGGGATTTGAAAGATACGAAGAACAATAGCAGGATATCAAAGAGTCTCGTTTCATTTAATTTTGCCATTCCGATTACTCAATGTTTACTAAGTGGGCAGTTCACGTTCCAAGATTCAAATTCCACGACTCGTCTTCTGAGTTGCCGCAAATGCATGTTTACGACGCTCAGTGCTTACTGACTGGTTTTTTAGTCTAGAAGGATTGGTCTCACCGCTCCAATTCATTTTTCCAATGTTTGGGAAGGCAAATGATCGTTTAAGATATTCCGCAGTTCATAGTTTTAACACGACAGTTCTGAGATGGCAAAAGATCATAAGTTAGTAGAACTCCATAAGCTGTGTTCGCTCATGGTGAGCGTTTTGGTAACACTAGCGTCATATTATTCTGATTGCCATAATCAATAACCTGGATGAAGGTCACATCAATGATTCAGTTTGAATTGTATGATGACCATAGCAAGATGGAAAATTAGACGAACCTTTAATCATTAATATTTAGGGTGTAAACTCATCAGGTGTTACTTATGCAAAATGTTCTCATAAGAAGTTTAGATAGTGAAGTATATCTAGTTGAAGATTTAAAAGAACCTAGTTGATCCGACGGCTCTAGATGGATAACCAGTCTTGTCAAACTGGTTTCGTGAAGTAAAATCCTTTAATATTCTTTATTGATGTTGTTCAGGTTGCCTGATTACAAGTCTTGAAGTCAGGAGTTTTATCAGTTGCTGCAACAAATTTTATTGTCGGTTTTGCTCACTTCGGTGTTTATTTCGTCGTATTTACAAAGACTATATTCTTGAAAATGTTCGCATAGGTATGATTTGAAATTGTTAAGATATTATGAATATTTGTCTGAGTAGTTTGCGTATAATTTCCCTCTATCAAGACATCTTTTGGAAATATAGAGCTTCTAAAGGAATATTCATTCATTCCATCAACATTGTTATTTGTTAAGAGGGATTAATGAAGTCTACAATTTGCAAATATTATTCTTCTTGACTGGTTTTATCCTGACTTTTTAAAATAATGTAAAAGGGAATTGCTATCCAATATATCCGATTTCATATTTGCTTTTTCGGTTACTAAGATGGTAGTATTTTTTATTTTTAAAGAAAATTATTATTAGTTAACTGGTCCCCATTAAACAAAATTGAATAAGCATTCCACGGATGAATCAGGAAGATAACGGCTATTATTAATGTTAACGCCTTCATCATCTCTGAAGGCATTCGAACGGCCTACTACATACCTACCTGGCGATTTTTGCAGAAATAATACAAAATGTTTCGTTATTTTGTGGAAATATGGTCTACTAATTAATGCGAGTAACAACTACTCCCTCCTCAAGAAAAAAGATCACTTGTACTTTCGAGGCTTATAAGATACGATGAAATCTAGTAGTAAATCTCCTAAGGTATGCCAAAAGGGATTACATTGAGGAACAAATTGGTAGCTTTCGGACTGCAGTAGAAAAGAATCCACGCAAAGCATTCAAATTCCTTACACAAATTTTGACCTCTACCTCTCAAAAGTGGGCTGAGCGTATTTATTTAGTGGCCTTCGTTAGTATTGCTGCCTTTGGTTTTGTGCCGTAGTATTTGAAGCCATCCGTGACTGTCATTTTCCATACCTAGCGGTCTTGTTTCGCCGTCTGATCGTGGCTGAATTGCTAGTAGCCAAAGCTAGACTACTTGATGCTTAGACCCCAGATCCCAATGGTTCAGGAACCGAGTTCATAGAGGGGGAGGGAGAAGAGTGGACACTCATTTGCTTAGAGTCTAAACTGACTGTTGACAAGGTGTTCAAGTAATTCCGCGTGAATGAGTAGACGCAGGTGCGGTTTTTCTGTGAAAGAAGAAAAGAAAAATGAATGTTCCAAATGGTTAAAGGGGAATTTTTAACCTGGATACCATTGGTAAGCTTTAGGGATCAGTAGCCGATAACACATTGAGATAACACGCTTATCCAAAATACAATTGATCAAAAGTCTCGCTATTTCGATACCATGTCGTATATGCGATAATACAGCGTTTGATTACCTCGAAACGCTCCTGGAACATTGAGCAAAGTGTCAAGAGCTTATTCTAATATCAAGGGGTAGGCTTAGTGATTTATTAAATAACTTCTGATGTAGCGGGGAGTCCGGCAAGGTTCAAAAGAACTACCTTTAGTTTTTAAATTTATCTTGGAGCATACTTTCATTAAAGTAGAAAGATGTCGATTTTTTCCAAGGACATTGAACTTACAAAAAACGAAAAAGCATTTTAGTTTTATAAATTTTTATAATTTGCCGGAGTTGTTCAATATTCAGCATAACATATTCCACGCCTCAACTACTTGTATTTTCATAATAATATTACCACAGGAAATATTTTACTTAAACTTTTTCCCACCATATTACACGGTTTAAAACAAAAAATGAAGCAACCTCTGAAAGAACATGATGAAACTGTGATATATTTCATTTTTTCTTATAACGCGCAAATATATCATTATGAAAGTTGTCACATTCAAAGTTATTAAAGTTCATGGATTGTTTAATATAGGTACATTCCATAATCTAATTAACGAATTATCAGCGCATATACAAATCGAATAATTCCTTGTGTATGCATTCACGCAACATCTCGTGATTGTCCATTCTTACCTGTGCATGAAATTAAGTTGCAGCAAATTTTTTCTCTTCTTTACAGTTAGGTACAATGTGCCGCAACTTATCACCAGTATAAGGACACATGAGAAATCTCTAAAAACATATAATCCGTAAGGCAAAAGAATTGATGGTTTGGCTAAACGAAATCGGTAAATCTAACAAATGATAGAAGAGACCGGATAGAAATAATGTTTAGAATAAAGTCAGGGCATAAAAGGTGTCTTATTTCTCTTAATTTATTTGATTTCGTGTTGTATAATATTTACTCAGTGGTCATTCACGCCCCAAGATTTTAATTTACTGAGCCAATTCTTGTCCGTCAGTGGATACTGACTGACTATTTAATCATAACGGTCGGTCTTACCACTTCATTCAATTCTTTCATCCAAGAATAGACAAAGTGGAAATATCTCACATGATAATAAATAGCTGCACGATTGAAACCTAGAAGAGCTGGAAAAGCTTCATAACATAAGTAATTCTGTATAATAAACTTTATCCTGCCAAATTTTGGCTGTTTTTCATGAAAAATACCCATGAAACTCTTCCAAACATGAGGAGATTCCAATAGTATATATATATAATATATTCCACTAATATATATTCCAGTAAAAGATATTTAAAATTTGAATCATATTACCTTGCTTATGAAACTATCCTATCAAAAAGTTACGAAAAAAGAAGCTTTCAACTTATTATTGCTTATTTAGAAATTTAATAGTTTAATTTAAACCTTAACTTATACCTTGACTGCCGTCTTAAAATAACATGACCAATTGAATAATGATCTCTCCAACTTGATAATATTCAGTCGGTTTTTCTAATGTAGTGTAATTAAAAGTACATTGAAATTGACACAATTTTTCTTACTCCGCTAAAATAGGACGCTTTTAACCTTTCTCATCATATACAAATAATAGGCCTTGAACTGCCCTTTCCATTATGTGATATCGAATCTATGACAAAAATTCATTATTAACGAGAAGCCGATTTGAAATGAAAAAGAGGAAAGCACTACACACCTTTTTGATCGGTAATTTCGAGAAGGAAATCTTCCAATTTAAATGTGTTCCTTACATTAATATCTGCATAAAATTAAAATAGCTTGTGCTATAAGACAGGTTAAATCGATTATAAATTCACAAATCAAAAAAACTATCTGAAAGAATTTCGTTAAATTTTATAAGAATTACTATATTTATTTTTCTGTTTCTGCAAATTATTTATACCGATTTAGTTAAACAAACGACAATATTTAACTTTTAAAATTTATAAAATTATATTAATTATAATAATATGCGGAAGTATTGAATATACGCTTTTCACAATATAAACTGTTACAACCAGTAAGCGATTCTTCTACAAATAAAATAATATCTAAAAATAATGCAACAATGCGAATTCGAAAATCAAACAAAGAGCTGGAAAAAATATTTATTTAACCATTATGACCATCCGATATCATTGCCCACATGTTTTAAGTGCACGAGATTTAAAATTTTTGTTTTGTGTAAAATACTTGTACCACACACTGAATTTTAACGACTTCGTTACATCATGAGCAGCCATCAATATACACGTTTAAATCACGGAATCGGACGAACGATTTTCCACGCTGATTACAGGAATGGGATCTCGCCTCCTCATGCACAGACGAAAGATGAAAATTTAGGTTTTGTTTGCTGCTGAATTACTTCTCACATTTCAAACGATGATGTGACTTTTCCAGAAATTTAATACGCCTTTTTAAATCGAATATAATAATATGATTTCTTGCTCCATTAGGCAACCAGTAAATGTGTATTTATTCTCTGTTTCTATGTAAAAGACTTTTGGCGTTCAGAGTTTCGATAATCCATTTTCTTTAGATGAACGACATCAGCATGCATTCTAAAATACGTTTTTATTACAATAAAGCATTTTTCGCATCAATCACCGACTATCAAACACTTTGCTTCATATTAAACAGTTGTATGATGGATTTATTTGACGAAAAATAGATTAGCGTTTGTGAAAAAGAGTTTTATTGGCAAATATCTTTCCAAACCGGTCGCATATAGTCACATGTATGTCTTATAATTTGGAATTTTGTGAAGTGGAATTCTGATACAAGGTTAAATAGTGTTTCCCATTTTATGTAGATTGAGCACGAAAGAATTTCGGTAGCACTGGACGCATACGATGCAAGTACTGGGAGTTTGATTAAAATAAGCAACACTTTACTGCAACACTTAACGCTCATATTAATGATAACCTTAGCGAATAAACAAATCTAATGTGATGGAAAAAAAAATATATACGCTAAGATAATGTATGCCAACTTGAAAACTGATCGCTAGAATTGATAGCATTTTCGTATAGTCTAAAAAGCATTAAAAATATCAGTGGGTTATTCGTAAACAGTCATTAGTTCGACTTGCGGTGATTGCAAAATGTGATCCTTGGCCAATTAGATTGTAATGGCCTTAAGTTAAAAATATTTTCTATGCTGGTGTTTTTTTCATGATATTCATTACCGAAGGCATTTAAACCAATTTAAATAAAAAATCTAGTTAACATTAAACAAGAAAGCTTCGTCATTATTTACTTTTGAAATCAGCTCAACTTTTAAATAATGATTTCTCTGCTTTGTCTCTAGTTCTATTGGAAGTCATTCAAGTTATTTGAATTTGTTTTAATGTAACTATTCCTCGTTGATTCTGATTTTTGATTATTTTGAAATGCTAACTATTTAAAAAGCAACAAAATTGTTTGTTAAAGAATTTCGAATATATTTAAACGAAAATGTTCCGATTAGTTTGCGGCTTTTGTGGAAAAGAAAGCGAGATCCGCTGTATTATTTACGAGATCACTGTTCCCATGGCGCACAGTTGGGTAATTTTTGTTTTATAAAAGAAGGGAGTAATCCCCGACGCTGATGAGATTCTTTTCAAAAGACCTTTTGAAAAGCGGCACATATCCATCTGAGGAGAGAAGAATTAAACTCCTGAATGTTATAGACCAACTCTCCTTTCCCTAAATTAATGCCCTACAACTGTGTCAAAGTATTCGCCTATCTAAATCGTATAGTGTATGCAATCTTTACAAATAAATTGACTAATATAAGCATTTATGCAAGACACTTCCTTATTTTGCCGTCCATTTGTAATTGGCTACTTCAAATACTTTCAACTTTGTTATTTAAAACAAGTAGCAAAAAATTGTGCTACAAATTTTATTAAGATATTCAGGCTATAATAGCCATAGTCAAGTGACGTGTTTTGGTATTTAGCTAAAGCCATTACTTCTACTATAATCAAATAGATTTTTTATTAGTAAAATCTAAAAATTTTCGTCCAGTTTAGGTCGCAGGTCAGGTAAAGCATGTTTCTATTCAGTAAAGTAGTTGTAATTATGAAAACCAGAGCTATTAAAAAAGTGCTTTAAATTCAAATGTGTTTTGTATATTTACTATATTATGCAAAAGGGTGTTCTAAAACATTTGAACGAATATTCTTCCCTCAGGGTATTACTGCTGGCACATTGATTTAAACTGTCATTTTATGTGAGAGGAGTTCTGTTTCTAGGCCATTTTTCAATTTAGCTCGAAGTTATAGCAATGTTATTTGGGTCAAAATGGTTGTGTACAAAAAAAAACAGCACACTACGATAATTTCAATGAATTTGAATACGAGAAATTAACGGAAATTCATTTACCACCCATTAAGAAGTGATAAACTCTTACCATTTTTCATTGTGGAGAAACTTTGAATACAGACAACTATTACAATGCTTATTACTTCATAGAATAGACTCTGATTAACAACGCTATCAAAGCGCCACTGCTCCCTGTGGCCACCCGTTTCAACTATAGGCTCACAGTATGTTAGCTTTCTTTCTACCTGTTAATTTTCGTAGCTGAAATTCATCAAGGTCTCAATTAATTGTACACATCTACCCTACTACTATTAAGCGAGTCTACCACATGTTCAGGCACTCGTTACTGAGAACCCCAGGTATTTCCTAACTTCTTCCGAGTATATAAATGAGGTATTTTGTATAGTTAGCATTAATTGAAGTGCATAATTTTATGCGAAACCTCAGTTCTCAATTATTCGCATCAACAGAGTCCTCTTCCACTTACAAAGAATTCATTAAATTGACTACGTCCCGCAGCTCCTGCCCAACCACATGCTCGGACCGGTCCCTCTCTTCTGTCATTTCCATCACAAATTCGATCTCTCTCTTTTGCTTCCGCTTCTGAATTTATCACGGAGACCGGTGTTGTTCCTGGTTCATCTTCACCATTGATCCACACTCTCTGTGCAAGCAGGCGCGTCCGTACAAGCTTGCTAGTTTACGTGCCTATTTCCAACGTGCCCTACGTCTCAAAGTTGCTCTGTTTGCAAGACAGTAATATTCTATTAATTGCTCATAAACGAAAAAGAGTCCCAAGTCAATCTGCTATCCCAACATTGAACGAAAACCAAAATTTTATTCAACAAACAAGTAAAAGTTCCCTTTATTCATACTGGCAAGTGCCCATAATTCATCAAATTGTATTTCCTTCTCCTCAGGAGTTGCAGACTTCTTTACATCAGCCCAACCCAAAATTGAATTGAAAAGATCTGAAACACAAGCAGGATTCACGGGGCAGTATAGGTTTAAATCTAATTATTAGGCTCTACTACTTTTACCGTTGTTTGGCTAAGACAAAGTGATTCAATTTTTCTTTTATCAAGTTTATCTTTATTCTAATCAATCTCATCGGCATTTATGTAATGTTCATCGAGAGTGTCAGATCCAATCGCCAAATCTTCCATGTCTCCCATATTATTCCGCTGATAACCGACCAGATACCTATTGTTTCTGTTTACGATCATTTTGTTATTCTCAAGGGCCGTCGAAGTTGAGTTTAAAGTAATAGATCTGATCGTGATCATCTTAGAATCTTCTTTCCGTTCAAGGTTTACTACATCATTCAAAAGGTTTTCAAATTTAGACTTTCGTCTATTCATCGCCTTGATCCCAAACGCTGCTCAAATTCTTAAGATTAAATGGTCAAAAAATCTAAAATATAGGAGGAGAAATAAGTTAATAACTTTATTACTATAATTAGACTTATTAGGAGTGAAAACTTACACATAATCAAAAGACAGACTTTATTTGCCATAGTAGGTTCTCTGACTTCTCTATTCAGAGGACACAATTTATCGTCTTCATCTGCTTCAACACGTTCAGTGTTCAAGAGCCTATTCTTCTCTTTCTCAATGCTAACTTTCAATTTTGGATTCACAGTTATTGAAAAACAGCGCATCTTAATGTCCAAAGTTATTTTCTAAATTATCATTAAATTGTTTCAAAAAAATAATTTTAATCACAGATAATTATGAATTAGAAATTGCTTAAGCCGTCAAAATTACACTAGGCCAATTTTTAAGACCACTAGTTTGCAATTAAGTGCATTCATTAAAACAAAAATATCTTACCATTATCTGATGTATTTCCTTTTCTCTTTTCTTTTTCTTGTATCTCATTCTCCCTTATCAACTTATTTGCCTTCTCGATTCCAATATTTCTATCTTTATCATATTTACCTCGTTCAACTTCCTCACTAACGGACTCCAAGATTTCATTTTCTTGAATGTCTCTCAAATTCCCATCCAACGTTTCTGAAAAGCAGATAAAACACTGTATTCTATCTTCAGATTAAATAATAATTATACTTCATAATGTCTTATAGTCATTAACAATGCATGATAGGAAAAATAGTTCACCCCGAGACTCATTCTTCTCAGGGTTCACCACATTTCTATAAGAGTTCCGGTATATCCTGAGCACAGTGGTTGCCAAGGTCACAGTGCTCATTAATAGCCCCCGGATAATATGAGAGATGCTGGGAATAAAGTATATAACCAATAAAAGCAAGAAATGCACGTATAGGTCGTAGCGAAAGTATTCGAACTATGGGTTCTAGAATTCGACGACAAAAAGGTGATTCGATCCATACGACATCCTACAACGCGTGGACGACATCCAGCATGGCAAGAACGCGACTTTTAAATCCTTTCCATTAATAAGCAGTAACTTAATGTCTTAAAATAGTTACATTTCAAATTTAAGAATATTTGAGATCAAAAAAGTTCCTCATCCCTCGCCCAGGACTCTATCCACCCAACTAACCACAGAAAGCTTGTGGAAATTATATAATATATTGACATTTATTTATTGTCTTTAAAATCATTTGAGAATTTGAGAAATGCTCAGCTAACTTAAGTACATCTCAATGGTATGTCTTAATGTATTATTATGAATGATGTCTACCTGCGAAGGTGAAAATACGCCGCCGCCTGATTATGCTCTTGCATGGAAACGGTTCCTTTGCGATTTGAATAAGTTAATAAGTCCTCTTGACATTTATTCTTATTTGTATATTTTTTGAGATGATCTGTTATCACCGGACGTTCTGCGTCTTCTTTTACCAAACATAAAATCACAAGTGGAACCTTATAAATTAATCTAATCTTTAGTCTCATATTGATCAGCTCGTAAATTCTTGCCTCCCTAGTAAAAGAGCAGACTTCCCGGACAGTATCACAACCACTCCTATTAACTTCGAAGAAAATCCTCTTGAAGTATACATATAACTAGTACCCTTAAAAATAATATTAAGATAGAAATTGCATTAGAGAAATTGTTGCACCTCCCCTTACTCTTGAATGTACTATTTCATCGCCAAAAATGTGCAATAAGAAACATTTATCTGGGCAAGAACGTCTAATTTCACAAAATAATTAATGAAAATACATAGACTTAAAACTGGCATCACCCATTCCTTCGGTCTGTAATTAAGCGAAGTCACCCCTATATTTCAATTCCAGAGCTGGGAAAGAGGAAACTTATTTAAAATAATCTTGAGTAGAGAAATTATGTAACATGGCCCCATTGCCAATTGCATGTGAATGCTAGCAGATACGGAAACAATGCTTTTGCACTTTCAACAGGATGGATTTTTCCATAGACATAGCGACTAAGAGGCAGCTTAAATATTTGACTTCAAGTATCACAAATGACGGAACTGATAAAAAGCACTAATTACCCCCAATAGTGATATTAAATTTGATGTAAGCCTTAGCTCATTGAGCTATTGAAGAAACAGTGGAGTAAAACAGTACACCGTCGTCCGAGAAGAAATGAAGATCATAAGCTCCCTATTTCCCTAATATTACATTTGCGTTTACACTAATCGTATGAAAACTGGAATAGTATTTGGTGAGGATTCAACAAAACAATGCTTAAAGCTGCCTCAGGATAATCAGTTCTCAGAGTTTACCTCCAAGTCGCCCAACAACGTTATTGATGAGCGCGTGCATATCGCTGCAGACAGCTTGAGAGTTATCGGAGACTAAAACTTGTATCAATCCGACCATGTTTAGATCCCCAAGCGTCAAAACAGATTCCTATAAAAAGCGCAAGGCAATTCCTTTAAAAATTGGGAAGTTAAATACAGCCTGCACATTTACTTCCTCCAACAAATGCACATCCACGCTGAAATCACACTTAATAAAGTAAAATGGTATACATTGGACTTTACACGGCTTCTCAGATAATAGTATAAAGCAAAACAAGGACGGCAACAAAAGCATTGCCAAGTTAATGTTTAGGGGCCTTTTAAAACACAGAAAGGCCTTATTTACACAGACGGGTGGAACTTGTGATCAATCTGATTTGCACGAATGACAATCTCTGAAGACAAACAACCAAAAGCATTAAGACAAGGGTTGAATAATGGAAAGTGGAGACGGATGTGTCTGAATGTAATAAGAGAGGGAGTCAAGTTGGAGGCAAGCAAGGTAAATGAAAAGAAAGTAAAACCACATATTTATCGGTTTGTAATATTTCATAAAGTACGGCAGAGGAGGTTATCATGTTGCAACTGATGGTACCATTATCTCATTTTCAATCTCTCCGAAATCGGTTTGAGTTCCCATCTCGGAGGAGCTTGACTCACTACTACTTGAAGATGCATTGCCCGAGTCCCCATAGTTGACCAATCTGCGACCGATAAGGTACCTGGCCGATGTGAAAACAAAGCCATGAAACAAAGAGCCAATTTTAAGTAAAATGTCAAAAGAGGAGAGGAATATTTACTCAGCATCTTTGATCTGTTCGTAGAGTTTGATGCATTGACGTAATTGCCAGTAGATAATAGCACCAAGAAGAATCAGACCAAAGATTAGGGGATAGACGTAACGGAATGCAATCTCTGACCGAATGTCTAGGGGGAGAAAAGGGACACAGCATAAGATGTTTGATAAATTGTTTTTAAATATCATTCAACACAAAATACAAGCTCACATCGTCTCCATGCAATGTAGCAATTAATTAGTAAGCAACTATATTTATTGGTGTCTATGTCATGCGTGTCCATTTCAAGATATGTTATTATTATTACTTATCGCTCTGCAAAGAAAACGTTTACAAAATTTGTTTGTGAGAAAGTATATAAATCAGGAGGACAGAAAAAGTATGAAATAGGAGAGGGGGTTAAGAAGAGATGGGTGATGAAGACGGAGCATCAAGATTAACTTTATTTAAATTTTAGAAGCAATGATTCGTCTACATTAATAATATAAAGTAAACTTACAGAGTGGAATCCTGATCTTCATATTTCATTAATTGACTCTCAGATTCATAGGTGAAATTACGTTCACATTACTTAGATTAATTTAATTCCATGGTCATGCCAATTCGGTTCATTTTTAGTTTCTTAAAGCCGAATGTGGGGAGATGAGACTGACAACGAAATTTTTGGCCTAGCAATGATTACCAAACATATTGAGCTTTAACAATATTTCAATTTACTAGGTACGAGATTGTCGTCTTCTTTATATTCTTTTCAATACTGGTATTCACATTTCAATCTCTCCGAAGTCACGGAATCCAGTTACACTTTATTTCGATTTTGAAAGTATTTTCTCAAAAGGGATAGAATTAAATTTGGAACACCCAAGTGTTTTAGAGCACAATTTTCATAATTTGATTCATGGGCTTCTGGGTGAGTACATGTCAGTGATATTCACAGTTTGTGGACCGGTTGATTTAATCCCAAGGAGTAGGTTATACCACCTTCTTTTTACACCCAAGGGCAGCTAAATGAGATTAGCAACGACATAAACATGACAACAACATATTACATTTCTCTCAAGGTGAACTTATTCACCCCTCCCCGTTCCATAAAAGACTGGATAAGTACACTGTTTCCTTTAATCAGAAGCTTCTCCATTGCACGAATAATAACGATGTAATATTTAATAAACCAAACACCCTGTGTTAGCAAAGACTCAATAAGGTCGGAGTTAAATGAATCAATACCTTGGCAGTCCGTCAGTATAGGAGAAACAGTTCAAAAATTCTGTCTAAACCACTGCAGAACCATTTCCTGATCGACGTCCCTTTATTACTTCAAAACGCGATCACCAATAAATTCATTGAAATTAGATATAGATAAACAACTTACTTAGAAGAGGTCCAGAATAGTAAGCCAGGAGATAGGGGAAAGTCAACGACACTCCAAGACCCGCAAATAAGGGCAGGGAGAGCTCAATCACTCGGAGCACATTCACCATGGGCCAGTGGTGTTGAATCTCATCGTGAATATCCTCCAATCTGTCGCGCATATGCCAACGAGGTCCAACCAGGAGGATAAGCATCCACACTTTTAGGTGCATCACTCCGAATATCCAACTCTGTAGGTAAAGGGAAAGAAAATCCCTGCATTTACAAGATTGGTGAGACACTAAAATATTGTAGAGCCTACGGATACCCTTTAAATTTTTATTATGATTCACTTACCGGTTTTTCCCTATTTCTATAATTTTCAGACTGCTGTGAACATCACCCTCTCCTGATTGACAAAGGCGTTTATCGACTTCACCCGTTACTATCACCTGCTTGCTAAAATTAGCTCTCCTCATTTAAAATTACTGATTATAAGTTCATCTCTACCCTCTTTTTTCCTTAGAAAATATTCTATCACTGACTGCAACTCATTCCCGACTTGTGGAACCTGAACTCATATAGTTGGAAAGGACACTGACTTTATTAGTCTTCTTCATTTGACATTGGCATCTTCTAAGCTAGAGTATTTTACTACAACAACTACTGACACAATCTTTAAATGGTAGTGACACGTATAAAATAACAGCAAATTCAAAGGCATCTTGAACAGTTTAAGGGATCTCAAAGAAGTCATTTATTAGATCCCTTTAAAAAATTGTGAGATCAAGCCTCAACATCCGGGTGCTTATGAACCCTTCACGTAGTTCTGGAAAAGTAAAACTTCGAGTTACTGGATATCGATAAATTAAGACAGAAAAGATAACACGAGTATGTCAATTTTAATGTCTTAAAGTACAAAGCGCTGTCAGAAGGATTCGTGAGAGAATAGTATGAAGTATCATTCATTATACTCTAAGTGGTTTAATTGGTAATTTTTATATCCTATCTTTAATTAAAGACAAAGAGCAACTCCTAGAAAATCCACCTTTCGTTAATGAGCTGTGATAAAATACAGCACAGCTCCATATTTGTATTATCAAAGTAAACATGTTCAAACTCCCCTCCGACTTCTATGGGTATATTTGGGCTAGTAATTTTGCGGCCCTGGGATGAGTATTTACTCGTCCTGTGTGGACATTCCAGTTAGCAGAGGGGAGCGCTAATCATATGGAAAAAGTAAACGGTCTCATATATGCATAAATTCTCATCGGAAGCAATGAGACTCTTAACTTAAGAATATAATGATTTTTACGATAGGAAGTGCCACTTTTAGTGAGTGTTCCAACTCATAAAAAGTCAAAACATTAATTTCCATAAATTATCTATAATCAAATATTTACTTCCGTTTCAACTCGACTTAGTTAGAAAAAAGGTTGGGATATATACGAAAATGTTATTCTTAATCACCTAAGAGATTTATATATTTATTCAAATATTTAATCAATTCCAAAGATAACAGATGACTAATCTTAGACAACAATAAAAATCCCAATAGACCTATGCGAATTCAAGCACAAACTAGATCACGTCATTCTAATCCAATACTTAAATGATGTAAAATCAAATTGTACATAAACAAAATAAATAGCGATAAACTTAACGAACCTCAGAGATCCCAATAGCCAGTGTCTTCTCCGGTGCGATCCAAATAGGAATAAACACGACTAAGTTGATTAGGAGGCCAAGTGCAGCAGGTAGTAAGATAAGTAGGACACTAATGAGAACCAGAATACGCAGAGGCACAGATAGAGTAACCAAAACTTCTTTCAGCATTCTTCGGCGCTGTTGAGCCATAGCCTCCGAATTGTCCGAATTCGTAAGTGGAGGAAGCATCATGGCGAGAGTCTCCCTACGTGTCCAATGTGGGGTAAACGAGTTACCACGAAGCCACTCCCCAACACCCAACATCCAGTCAGAGAGCCAACGCCAACCCTCCCAGGTGGTGAGGTAGACAATCTTTTCCACACAAATGTACCAAAGATTACGAAGGGAATGTAGAGCCATGGGTAACCAGAGAACAGTCTTTGCCCAGCCCATAAGAGCACAAACTCCAACCAAGAGAGTTAGGGCATCATGGTGAGGTGACTGACTTAGCCCCATGTGACCTAGAACTAGTCGACCAAGGGCAACTGGGACCACGAGAATAGCGAGGGAGATGAGAATCAGCGAGGCCACTAGAACAACCAAGAGGCCAACCAGACGGAGAGGAAAGAAACGAGGTCGAGCGTAGGGAACGTAGCTTGGAGTGAAGGTGTTGTCTTGTTCAACGTTATTCTCATTCCCTGCATTCCAGTTTCCACTATCATTACCTGAATCGTCTTCCGAACTGGTGGTGTTCGGATCAGGTGTTTTAACTCGTCGACCGTCGACCATCACAACTTCATCCTATAAGAAAAGGAGCAAATTCAAGTTTAGATTAGGAAACTTGCAAACCGCCAATGAAGAGACAGCAAAATGACAGCATTCAATAAGGGTGCACGACTATCAATAGGAAATCCAGTAGTTATTAGAAAATAACCGAAAACCTACCTCAAAGCAACTAAACTACGTGGCCCTCGTAGCTAGAGGGAATTAGTATACAAAAAATAAAAAATGGTATCCTGGGTCATTCTGGGGAGGGGATAAAGTAGCGCCAAATCCAGTCAAAAGAACAACTCTAGGAGCCAGATCAAGTTAGCTTTAGAGATATCCCCTTCAGTCGACATCTTGACTGACATTTTAGGCTAGGTAATGTGCCTTTCAAGGTCAAATAGGGCCAAGGACGAAGTTGGAAGTTGTTTAACGTCGTGACTACCAGCGTATTCACAAAATCGAATAGTTCGAACAACTGTTTAATTATCAAATTTGAATCATTTAATGTAGGAGGAAATTTAAATTCGGTTTTGTGAAAGGGAGTAGGATTAAGGCAGGTGCATCTCTAAAATTTGGGATCTTTAAAACGAATATTCATAAGAGCTCCAGTATATTCCGATACTTTATGAACTTCAAAGAATATCACGATCAATTATTTCTAAACTTCGATCTATTTTAGACATAAAAATAGAGAATAAGCCCTAAAATGTGCATTATAATGCATTAACTAATTTTAAACTAACTCAAAATGATAGCTCACTATAAAAACATTCCATTATCATTTAAAGACTCTTAAAAAAAGTTCCTAGGGATGCGATATTTTCATCAGAATATTCCGTCTACTTTAACAACCATGTCGATTAATCGGCCCACATATGTTCTCTTTTTAGGTACACTTGAACTAACTCCTCCTCCAGAAACGCTAGTGTAATCATCCTGCAGTTTTGGAAACAAATTCAGGAGAACGTGAAGCAACCTCTAATAACGCTTTACGTTAGTACCAACACATTTGATTGTTTTAAAATTAGACGTACTACCTATGTAACGGGAATACTGGCATTGCCACAGCAAGCACGTCAATGTAACCTAGCCTGACGTCAATCTTTATAAAACCTTGTGGCTGTTATTTAACTGTAAATCTAAATTATACCTCATGTATCTCACTCAAGCGAATATTAAACAGATTATCTTCTTCTGATCAAGCAGATCAAATCGAAAATTGCGTTTAAACTATAAAAAGTGTTCGAGTACATTAGATTGTAAACAATGAAATTTTAACTAAAATATCACTAAAAGCCTCCAGTTAAAGTAAACGCCGGCTATACGAATAAAACATCACCAAAAAAATGAAATTTTTCTCAATAGAATTATCTGAGTGGGCCACATCTTATATGCATTTATTCAATACTATAGAAAAAAATATCAAATTATTAGGATAAATTTATCCCCATTGCGGAACCTAATCTGCTAAAAACCCAATATTGCTAAAATATCCAAATGAGTGTCTTCCACAGTGTTTTAAATCTGAGAAATTTTTATCCACACATTTAAATTAAAGCGTGAAAAACGACACCACATATATCAATGACGTTGCTAAATGGAGGAAAATCCTTTCCTAATCAATGCAGATTTGCAGAAAAAATATTTGCACCAAAGAAAATTTTGTCATAACTAAAAATAGGAATAGGAAAATAGTGGATAAAATACATTTCATTAAGAATTTATCTCTATTCGCTAGTTCGGTATTACGTATTTAGAAAAATGTAATGGTCGCGGGAAATAAGGTTCTTTTATAATGAGAGATCACCATATCATAAATGCAATTAGTTCGGGATGCTTAAAATACATATAATAACAGAGGTAGTTAAGCCGTTACCTATTAGAAAGCAATCAAAATTTTTGACACATTTTCCGATATACATTTTTAAAGTGACAGAGTGTAACGAGGCATAGCCCAGTCAATCTGCAAGTATGCAGTTCTGATATACGGCTAACTTATGACGGGTGCAGATAGAACTCAAGGTATTGGCCATTATCGCCTATCCTCTGATATGTTCTCAAACCCACAGACAAATAAGAAGCAAGTTAGCTAAGTTCCGCATTATCCGTCATCTCCAAAATCAATTTTCCGATCTCGTCTTCTTTCTAAAAACCCTATATGGGTCGCTGAAATCAAGATGTTCACTGAGCCATTGCAGGCGATAAGGCTAGGTCTCGTAAGATAATGGCAATAAATATTCACGCTTGAAGGGATCAAAGGGATAATTTAAACAATTACCCGAAAACACCAACATAATACATAATTTCAAGCATAAAGTGAGTAATGAACATGATAAAAGGTTCCAAACTGCACTGATCAAACCCACCGGATATCCACATGATATTGCTTAAAATAATTATTTACTTGAATAACTATTTTAGTAGCATCTTTGGTAATAAAAACAAATATTCCACAGTCATACAATTGAAATACCAAAGCGAAGCAATATGACAACTTACACCAGGTTTGAAAAGGACATCACCAAGGAGATAGCTACGAAGACCGAGCAACCACGCCGAAGCAATACACCACTTGCGAAGCAGCGCCGTGATGAACATCTTGACTTGCCCGTCCAGAAGAAAGGGCATCACAATTTGAAGGATTATTATTTCCACAGAGTAATCCACTGGACTGTCACTAAAAGAATAACAGCAAACAACAAGAGACAAACTGATATCCAACTGTTGTAGCTATTTTCAATTATCCCTTGTAATGAGAAATCACGATTAATAGCTTATTAAATTTCAATTTCTAGGTTATTCAGTATACATCGAAATCTGAAGTATCCTGTAAAAAGTGCAATTGTTGAGTGACGATCAACCTGAAAGTTTGAAAAGTCATAGACTTTGGGTTCGATAGCTGACGACGAACGATATGACTAGCCACAAGTTAAAACTGAACAAAAAGTGAGTTAATCATCAGAAAAACTCCAGGGTGTTACTCTGGAGAACGGTTTCTTTAAATGGCCTTGCAACTCACTCAGGATATGACACTTTGGGCCTTCGTAAAATACTGTCTGTCAAGTCTAGACACGCATTCTTAATGTAACGGACCGATACCCTGGTCATCATAATAACATTGTATGCTTTATATTTTCCTTTCGTTGTAGCTTCACACGATATACTAACATTTGAGTGTTACTTCTGGAGCCCTTTCACAAATTGTATTGATAAATTTGAGAACTATTTTGCACATAAAAACACTTAGAAGCATTCTAAGGATTGAGGATTTGGTTGAAAGCGCTTGGTAATTTCATTATAGAGGTTGACAAAAAAGAAATAAAATCTACAAGTATATATGCTGATTAATAATCAAATGTGATTTCGCAATACAGTGCTGAGAAATTTGAACATGCTAAGAGCACCTAGTAATTTAAATGATTGTCCATAATAATAAAATCTCCTTTAAAGTTACTAATCTCAACATGAACACGAATTAAGCCATAAATAACAAGAAAACGATCCACTGGTGATACAGAGTGACGTTGTAGAATGTTTCCTCTCTTCACAAGACAGTGTGTAACAAAGCAATTAATTCAACGGAATTATTGCAGTATGCATGTGTAAAAGATGCTCAGAATTCATAATGGGAGTATAACATTGAAAAATTCGAACTTACTAGGCAAGGCTCATCTGGAATGGCAAAAATCCAGGTAGCATTTTGATTGTGATCATAGTCGGCATCCAGATAGTTAATATCACAATTATTCCTGTCAAGGACTACAAAGTAGTATATAAAGATATGTTATTGAAATGATGTAAGAGAAAAGTGGCATTAATGATTTTCATAAACCACTTACAAGATTCACAACAAGACGTTGGATGTACGTTGTCACGGGCAGCGTAATCGTCTAAAAAGAACACACAGAATATATGATTTTCCCCAAAACACTTTCGAAAGCACATGCAATATAAAATTTCTACCTCTTGAACAGGTCTATAATCAGGATCTGTGAAGTCAGGAAGGAACCAAAGAACACCCGGTCGAACAACATCTCGAATAATGATAAAGAGAGAGGATACATAGAAGAGGTACATCAGACCCATGGTCCAGTGGACAAAACTGAATATCAATGGAGCATAGTTGAAGGCTCTGAGACGCTGAGCCACCGACGCATTAAACATACCCTAAGGAAAAAACAAGTCAAATAATGTGTTCATATTACTTAAATTGGTATTAGTAGATAGCGAACGTACCAAGGAACAGGCATCAATCCACAAGCCACAGAATGCTGTGAAGATGCCTAATTCGACAAAGGCTATGATAGGCACTTTAATGTAGATGTAACATAGACCCATGTAATAGGACGCAGATCTAAAAAAATTATATACTACTTATTAAAGTCACTTCAAATTCAGCAGACGGAAATAGCAGATTAGATGCCTACCTGGGTAATTTGAGAACCTTGAATAAGTAGTAAAGGAACATGAGAAAACTAGCCATCATCACATATCCAATGAAGGAGAATAGTATTAGCTCAATCTGTGAAGTCAGAATCTATAAATAAAGGAATGAAAAAAAGCCTGAAATAAATTTCCAGACAGTAGTTAGTAGATGGGACAAGTACCCTTATTAATAAAATCGTAAAATGACTAATATGCTAGATTTCACTGGGCTTATTAAGTAAGACAATAGAAGAATAAACAACAGCATCGATAGAAGTATAACCATTCGGTTGTTTATAGTTTAGTTCGGTTAGTTTAAAGGCGGCTGACCAGTGTGCATAATGTTCAATTTACGACGTAGACACCTTTGAAATCAATTATTATAATAGTTCAATACAATTTTCTTTCCCATTAATACTATTCCTAAAATAGTGAAACACGTATATATAATGTCGGAAATGAGGACAGATTAGAGTTTCCAATATTCAGTTCACTGTAAAGGTTGTAACTCTAAACAAACTTATATATTGGGAAATAGTCTTAAATTTCTTTGCCGAGAAAGCAAACGGAAAACTGCGTATCGAGAAAGTTATACAGGAATGGAAATATGTAAAATAAGACTATATTAGAGACTAGGGACAAAACGAAATAGCGAAAATTATTCCACAGGTACAGGACTGCTGACACCTATAATAGGTCTAAGTTGTAATGGGATATATTTCAGCCATGAGTTGCTTTATTAATTACGAACGTAAATTCATATTAGAATTATCAAATCCACCGGGAATCAAAAAAAGCATAATTCTTTGCAATTACTAAAATTTCTAGCTTAGTTATAGCAATATTGCATAGTTTATATTCATGTTATATTATTTGAAGATCACTGAGAGGGGAGGGAGGGAGAAGTTATTCAAAACATTTCCTTACCTTCAATCTAGGAGCCAAGCAGAAAATAATTTCACTTAAAACTTTTTGAAACATGGCGATAAATAAAACGCCGTCTAGAATAAAGTCTCAGTATTAATGATAAACGTGTGCAAATCATGAAGCGAAAGGTTTAACACAAAATAGTCTGTGATACACACATTTTGTACCCGTAGTCTTATATACGTGTGTGATATTTAAGGCGAGATTGAGTAACAAAACATATTCTTAGAGCCTTTTTCATTGTGGATGTAACTTAAGGCAAAGGATCACAGTAAGTCTACCCTAAAGATAGTCAATAAAGGTTATTAACAGGTTCCAGAGTGGTTAAAGAAACCTCAGATGAATGGTTATGTCCAAATCGAATTTCAAAAACTTTTACCTGCTCATTTATATAAAAAAGATTAACGAATAATTATTTTCCTTCTACAAGGAATCACCCCCGTATGTTCCATGCTCCCAGACATGTCTAAATAGTGAATATTATTATATTGACCCGTATCAGAATAATGATATCTTTAGAATCATATTTATGCAAAACCTGATCTATTAACTATAAACCATTATTTGATGCATGACATGAAATTTCATAAAGGACTACCACAGAATATATTAGCTACATACTCTCAGTCTCATAAATAGTTAACGAGGTAGAAAAGAATAAACGCTCATAGAATGACAAACACACCGCAGTTTTAATGCCCAGTAGAGAAACAACCGCACGACCAGCAAAGAACGGAAGAGATGCTAAAGTAAAAAAGGACAAAAAGCACGTTATAAACATTATCAAAACATCAAACTGTTACACTGCTATACTGATTCAACTCACTCACCAAAAATGAGAATGAAGAGGACATTCAGAACAATGATCCAGAGGACATGTTCAAGGAAAGTCATAGTTCCATCCAGGCCGAAGATGCGTTCCAATGTGAGAGGAGGCACAGCAGCTCCGGCATCAAAGTCGGCTTCATTGTTGTTGTTGTTATCGGCAGCACCAACAGCTTCCCCGTCAGCTTCTTGGTGAGGCTGAGCTGGGGGAACTTCAGCATTATCACCTTGAACCCTTGCTTGACCTTCGTTCGCACTCCCCGACTGGTCTTGTTGTTGAGCTGATTCTTGCGTCGGGGCCTGGAATCCATCTAAGGTATGAATGCAAATGAATCTGGACCTGTAATAAACATACGCTGACTAATACATTTGCGAGCCTGAATTATCAACTGATTACTTATTATTAATTGTTTATCAACACCAACTTTTACCCACATCAATTTTCAGTTGTCCAATATACACGTTGTCTTACTTAACTCTTGTTCTTCTCCCTTGAGAAACGCTGTAGTATTTTAATAGTCTTGAAGAAGATTATTCTTGTTGTAAGAGAATTTCTAAGCCTAATTTGGCCGAGGTCTAAAAGGAACTGTTTTGCCGTAATTAGTGCTATTTTCGACTTTACAAACGGGAAAACTCACAAGTCGATTTGTGTGTATTCATTATCCAAACTGTCATGTGGTGACTTATTGTTGATTGCTCATCAAAATAACATAGGACACAAAACAATAAACTTTGAGTAATATAATTCAACTTGTGCAACTCTTCCCAGTTTTTACACTCAGTTCAGACTCAGTCATTTGATCTTCCTATCTTAATTCATCCTCCTCTCATTCATTTTTACTCCTGGCTTACAATAAAACTGTGATCAATATTCAAAATTTGGTCCTGTTTTTGCCATTATTAGACTTAGAAGATTTATCAAGGAATGACAGCCGCATAGTCGCTTGAATTATAAACCCATTTAAGTGAAGCGTTTCGAAAACACTCACCCTGGCAGGGAAACTGCATTCTAGAGCCTCTCTGATGAGAAACTCTTATTGTAGCATCCCTCATGTCGATCAGAACTGGTCAGTACGACCGGTCTTGCTCTTCAGTGGAGGCGCAGTGATGAGTATAAAATTCCCAAACTAGTGGACGTTGACCACTACACCATCCGTGAACGCTAATTAATTATAAGTTCAGCACATAATCGGTTGAGAGGGAAGTCCGTTAGTACAAAAGAGAAATTTAAAAATCAAAAGCATTGGGTTTTGATGGCTCCTTTTGTATTCTTAAAGCACGTAAATTCATCATATTTGCTGGACTATACACTACTTATTTAGGAAATAAGTAGATCAAAAACAATGAAACATATTTGAACAATTTTGCTTGTACTGAAACCGAGCTAGCCGAAGTCGAAAAGGGAAAGAGCTTAGGCCTAATTTCTCTGTGTTACTTACCGTTTTATAGTATAACTGAAAGGACAATCTCGTTATTATCTAATTACGTTACGCATACGGTATCAGGTTCGATTGCATTCGGTGCATAGCCAGTGAGCGGAATGGCCAACCGCTCCGGCTAGTACAGATGATGATAGAATTCGAGTTTCTCACAAAGAAGGCTTCATGATAACACTCTCAATGCTTTCCTAGATGGACTTAGTAATTGAAATTAATTAATTAAACTTATTAATTGGCATGAATGGGAGAATTTTCATTATACGATTAAGTGATGGGAAGTGTTTTAGTAACTGCAATCATGAAAATTTTTGGAAAATTAAATACTACTTACCATCAAATACATTACTACACATATTGTGCAAGTGACATACTGGTAACAGGGGTCAAAAGACTAATACCCGTGTGTGAGAGAAATACAAAAAACCTCAATGGCTAATATTTCGATTAAAAAATTCCTTCGCTATGTACAAGATGGTTGATAATACACAATCAATTTGTTTCACAAAAAACCACTACAATCAAGCATTCATCCAAACACGACATAGGAGACTGATAGTTCTCCTGAAGGTTCGAATACTTCTTACTGCGAATAAAATTAATCCAAATAAATTTAACTAAATGCAAATGAAAGTGCTTCAGAAACGTCGCATAAAAACAACACATTAATAGTGACTTTATGACCTCATGCAGAAATACATCATCTTTCAGCAGTCATCTCCAATCTAAGCAATAAAGTCAGAACTTACGACTTGACATAAACATAAAGTAAGTTAACGCAAATTATATAAAAACCCATATTAACACAGCACAAAAGAACAAAATAAAGTCGCGAAGAGTTCTAGCAACTGATACAAAAGTATATACTAGGGGTATACCAAAGACAACTATAAATATTGTAAAATCAAGTTTAGAAAGAATTTAAGCTAATTCAAATATTGCAACAAACCGTCTGCATATCAGTATGATTACGTAAAAGCATGATGTATACAAACGAAGCACTTGGAAATTGCGGAACTGCTAACACAACAAAAGTAGATAGACTATTTCACATAACCGCTATAACATATCCAAGTGCTCAAGAGTCTCTTAAAGCAAATTAGTGGTCAAGAGATCGATACCCATCGGTGTGAATTCGGTGATGAGCAATAGATAGTACAGATCAACTTCCTCTATCAGAGGGAGAGTCTAGGATGGGTATATGAAATAGCCAATGGCGAAGTGGTTAACTGTCTACCAAGTCAGAAATCACGAGATCAATGCCCATCGGTGCACATCCAATGAAGTGGATGACCAATCATATTGATTAATTCGTTTTTCAGAATCAAAATACGCATCTTCACCAGACTTCGTCTCTAGTAAATCCAATATTGAAAGCTATACTCATCTCGGTCAAATTCATATCTCTGATACGAACATTAATAAGCAAACGGATCAAAAACGCATACTTGAAGTGGATGGTCCTTCATTCAGCGAGTCAGAGGAAGATGGAATCCCAACAGAAGTCGAAGGTGTCGCAACTTGCTCGTTGGTTGCCACAGCAACGAACTGATTCGCTTGATCCGCTTCTTCCTGCTCCTCCTCTGAATCTTCGCCGCCGGCAGCAGCTACCAGCCAATCCGGTTCACCACCAATTACCAGCTGTTCTCTGAGCCATACACAGCCAAAGAGGGCGGTCAGAGCTACCAAGACGATCATGAAACCCTGAAGAGTTAAACATGTGTTAATACATTTCTTTGGCCGTTATTGTTTGTTATTGACTGGATAAATAGCAGATAAAAGGTCATTACAATATTTATAATGACTTTATCTCCTTTCCACGTTAGCCATCCCCTTGCCGATTTAATCAAATTTTCTACATTGGCCTGTGAGTCGTTGATTGATTTTCCACAATATGTTTACACCTGTTTACTTAGCATTTTCAAGGCTATTTAGTCAATAATTCCGACTTACTAACCCAATGTGTGCATACCGCCACGTCACCTTAGTTCGAAAAGCAGAGAAGGACAATAGTTTGGCTAGTTTTCTTCAATCTACATTGGTGACACCTAAACTAGAGACACTCCTACAATCTATTTATGCAACTATATCATTTATTTTCCTTATTTGACGCCGTATCTATGTGTAAACGCAACAATCTCATCCATTAGCTGCCCACTAAACAAAATTTATTAAATATGACTGATTTAGTCCATAACCCTTCTTTGAGTTAGATGTGAATAAAATAATATCTTATCTCGCCCAGGGTATCGTGAGAATATGTATAATTGTGAAATTCAATAATCTTCAATGAGGTTTACAGTTGGAATAAGGGGTAAAACGATGCGTAGACATCCCGCTGATAAATCAAGTCTGGAATCTAAATGATAAACAATAGAAATAAACAAAGAACAGGGCTTGATTTAAAATAATTTACTTTCATCAATTAGAGGTAATACCTTAAAACAGTTCTTCTATGACATACAAAACGAATACTAATTAAAGGGAGCATTTTTCAAACCCTTCAACGCTAAGTGCAGTATTTCGGGATAAGAAGGACATAAAGACAACAAAGATTAAACACTAAAGGTAAACTAATATAATTTGAAAAACGCGAACAGTTGACATAAATAGTATCAGGTAAGAGCCGAACAAAAGAAAAATTGTCACCGATGTTGACTATTCAAAAAAAAACAGAAGACAGAAAACAAAAAATTGAAATCTCAGATAAACACACCATCTATAGATACCAAAATCATTAACTTTAACGTGACTTTGTTAGGAACTTACCCCTAATTGGTCATATGACAGACTTCGCCATAAAGTGAAACAATTAGGCAAAAAGAATAAAGAACTTCGAAAACAAAGTTAACAGATGGTAAATACTTAATGATTAATCACTTATAAATTTAACGATCCGAGTATTTAAAACTGGCTAAAGTTAGATGATAAATAATTACTTGTATACAGTCTTGGACGACATGTTCAGTAGAAAAAATATCCAGGGGTAGGGAGAGCAGTTCAACAAAATTTCCTGAGAAGAAACACTGATAGATACGACAAACAGTGAGGGGAACGACAAAGAGCCACGAGAAGACGACAGCAAGAAGATGAAAAAACCGCATCACAACATTTCGAAAGGCGGTTAGAATGCCGAAGAGTAACACCCGTAGAGGTACAACAGAGGGAGTATGGGGAGCGTAGACTGGTTTGAAGGTAAAACGATGATTACAGAGCTCACATGTTTGACGCTTACTGTACTGCAACCATTGTACTAAACTATTAGTAAAGTGAAAAAGAGCATTAATTTCCTATTTAAAATGTTATTGCACAAATCATAGAATAAGGTAAGAGCGCCTTACCAATCTTGATGAACATATTTAATACTTCCAGTACACAAACAAGGATAGAAAAGGGGCTGTGAGGGTGTACCTTCACAACGGCAAACGCGACAAAAGTCTAAAACGATACAAATATTTTCACGGAACAAAATACGATTTATATGTATATCAAAGAAATTATCTATCCCCATGCAAAATTAAAGCATTAGGTCTTAGAATAATGTTAAAAACGGTTAATAAAGCGGTATTTAAGTTTTGGTGCAAATAGGATCACGTACCGCCGTCATCCATTGACATAAAAGACAACAAAATAAATTCGAACTACAGTGATGCAAAAAGAGCGCACACGAACTTTAATCATTTAAAATCACTCCATCAACATTTATTTTAGTCAATGTTTTTCGTATTTGTTTTGCTTGATTTCCGTTTTACAAACAAAAATTTGTTATTTATTATGTATATTGTAGATATTAGTTCATAATTTTTCTATCGAACAAAGTCGAGTTCACGCTGATATCTTATTTAACCTCTGTGTTACTACACGGAATAATGGCCACTCAAGGATTAATATTATCAACCAAATACTTTAATAGTGAATTTTCATGCGACATTTACAGTATTTTGTTCAATGTTACCCTGAGGTAACAACGTCTGGACAAGTATGCGCTAATTATTCCACTTTCTTGTGGTATTTGTTTTAAATATATTATTTTTTATTTATCATTATAAGATTTCTTTGTTCAGTCTCATCCCATTCCATTTTTATCTCTATTTAATTACAATGATTCTAAAATTTCTCGAACCCTCATCGGTTTTACCCATTAAATTTACTATCACTTTTAACAGCCCTGCCATTGTAATTGTATATTTCTTGTAATTTTATAACCTCTAGCCTTAATCTTGTCTTAGCGTTAGTACTCATAACCAGATGAAGTATTTATTCATTTGTATAATGTCGCATTTAACATTATTTGTCCATTCCTCTTACAGAAGTTCAAAGGTATCTCTCCGTACACTGTTCTACAGAATGAAGTCTTGCGGAATCTCCCTGCTTTTCTTCTTCATACTTATTTAAATTAAAATGCAAGGTTAGTCTCCTAAAGAAAAGAGCAGATTAAAACAGTTTGGCGACACAGTTATCGAATTACGCGGATGTGGAAGCCCGAATCTCTTCAGTCGGGAGAAATACCTTCACCCAAATAAATTTCTCAACGCCTATAAAGAATCCCAAAGACTTTTTGAAAAATGTTAGTATATTTCATCGTAATCCTCTTACAGACGAAACTTTTGCAACAAGGAACAATCAATACCGTGATATTTATAAGAACAGCATGGCAGATCTCTCCCAAGCCACTCGAATTACCATGCTGTTTCATGAATTTAACAGAAGCGACAATTACCTATGTTCGTTCTACTTTAAATCGGTGGATCCAGTTGATCTAACTTATGAAAAGATCATTAGTAGATTAGGCTTGGGCGTTGGTGACAACAGTTCTCTCTTCAACCTGAACATAAGTGAAGATGAAAATGTTCACTATCATGTGGTATCGTTAACCGACTTTGCAATAGTCTCTGATTTGGTTCTCTCGTAGAAAACCAATTCAGATGTCTCATTTTCATTCTTGGTCGTCAATTTCCTTATCAGGCTGTGATTCGACACAGACTTCTGTCTCTCTTGGACAAGAAATCCGATGTCAAGAAGTCTCGTCGCAGACTCAAATCTGCTGGAGGACTATCAGTCAGGAGTGTTCAACTTGAAAGGACCTGAAAATGACCTATCATCCATTGACCAAGAGGACCCACTTCCCATCCAACGAATATTTGAAGCAGTCACTCCCAAGATGGTGATTTTGCTTAGGATGTCGTCATCATCGAGACTGCCCTATCAAAGATGTCGCTGCCAGAACTGCAATGACAATAGTCACATAGAAGACTTCTACCGAGAATCTTCTACGAACAGTTCAACGAGGCAGAACCCGAACTGCAAGAGTGCAGTAACTCAGACGAGGCAGAGCTAAGATCGACATTGGCTCCGATATCTAATGCTGTGTAACTCTGAGTATCGATGTGATGCAAGGCTACATTCCTCCGGAAGACGATCTTCAAGAAGTGCTACGTTACAGACCGAAATATCAACCTAATGGGCCTAAACTAGACGGATAAGCCCAGCCTTATCCAGTTCCCTGATGAAAACGAAACCTGCCAGACACCTACTCTCGAACCGACGATTGCGGCGAATCTCGTGAGGGGATGCGACCAGTGTCTACATGTTACCGAAATCCCTCATCCTCCTATTCATATTCAATCCCCGAAACCGGATTCTCCCAAGTCTCAGCTCTAACTTACCACTCCGGACCCACTAAAGGTGTGACATGCACTGCCGTGATAAATTCACATTCGAAAGGGTTCGACGTTACTTTACTCGCACCAACAACAAGCAGATCAGCTATCTCTATTCTCCATAGACTTGTGGTGTGCCAGAAACGCTCGTTAAGGATCCAAGTACACAGTTCGAATCTACATTTTGCAAACTTTTGCTCTGATCGATCGATCATTCATCTAAGGACTCTAAGATCTCTTATTGTGTTAAGACAATGCGCCCCGTCAGCAGAATGTAGAGGTCAAGATTTAAGGACAGCGTGTAAAGGGATGTTGCTATCAAAACCACTTTGTGTTCCGATAAAGTGTAACCCAATGCACGCATGTAGTGTGTGCGATCTTGTGTTTGCCCCACCAATGAACAGTTTCCATAATCACCGAGCCGCATGGCGATGATATCTATGACGTAGAGACCGGAATGGACCTTTGATTTCGCGATCGCAAACAAGTCAGACCAGGAGGGCTTGATTTGCTGAATCGTGAAAGACATCATTCTTTAAATAATCTTGATGCTATTAATATTTTGCTTCTTATATTTTGCAGTTCCCTAACTCCCAAACAGCCTGTGATCCCCGATGTAATGCAACGATGCGAAAGGAATGATCAGGATATTATTCCCCATGTACTACCAGGACTTGATGGCATATCTCTCATCTCCCTGTCGATCTAGGGACAAAAACGGACGGGTGATTAAATACACAAACGAGCGTGCAACATATAGGAAAAAAATATTTTTTCCAAGAAAATTCTTATATGTAAGATTCTTTATTTTCCACCCTTTAATTCGTGTTTCTATTACTTTCCTTTTTATTCAAACGAATTTATCTACATTACAGTTGTAAATGACGGGTAAGATAAATCGACCTATCGATACGAAAACGTGCGCCTTATGGTTTAGCCGTTATGTATTGTGGTGTTGTAGGGTCGTATTTGTAACTAGTGCAATGTCTTAGGGAATCTAAGAGTCGTTTGCGATATCCTACAGAGAAGAGCAGATCATAACAAAGTCCAATTACTTGTTCCCTTTTTAATGGATCGCAGTAAAATTATTAAAACCGTTAAAGTTAATTTTACTATTTTACTATCTCTTTAATTATTAATAAAGTTGGTCTTTGATTTATGTTAATGACCCATATATAAGTATATATTTTATTGGTCTTTGTTGATTTGTACTTTTTCCTGAACTGTAATTTTTTAATCATCCCTATTTGAATATTTTAAGGCCAGTCATTCATGTCTATCCAGTAATTATTAGCCAAATAAACAGGGCTGAAAATAGATATTCTTCACAAGTTTATTTACAAATGGAACTTTTTTTATTTATTTTTTAGGAAAAAATTTTTTGCTTTCCATTGATGTTCCATCTGTTTTATAAATTATAGCTCCCTGACTATATGACGATAATTCATTAAATAGGAGGTGTATTGATACAATAAATTCGTGAGGATTATGAAGAGAGGAATATCCGCGAGAACAGAGGAGAGGAACAATCAATGATTAACAGAATAAACAGGAGATTTGGTCATAGAAGCACTCATTATCACCCCGTCCGTACTAATCGCCCAATAGTCCTCTACACATTTGGTCTCAACGTATCTTTAAAACAAACAACAAATAATTGACATGTTACAGTAGCTGACACAGAAAATTCCGCTAGTAGTCTTTTTTATGGATGTGGTATTCAAGTGATCTGTTTAGAAAATCTAGATTTATCGATAACTATTTGATACTCTATTGTAATTCCTAACTGCCCATAGAACTTCTCAGGGAAGAGGCTCGAATTCTGCCACCCTCCGTATAAATCACACTTGATCAGTGGGGCCGGTCGCTCCGCTCACAGGATGTGGGCTGATGAGGATCGAACCTGAGACCTCTGACATGGCAGATGAGCAAGGTGGCCAATGGGTCATCAATCATAATAAATGACCCATTAAATCATAATTCCATCTTTTAAAAATTTACGATAATGAAACTGAAAATATAATCAAACTCTACTAATGGGCACCGGAATCATTCATTGTCTAACAGAATGTATCATAAAACGAGATTTATTTTATTACATGTTTACCTTTTAGTGTTCACCAGCGATCATTGTCTTTATCATATAAACAAACCCATGGAACAACTTTTGTCACTAAACCACTAAGAGCGGCTGACAATTGTGTAGGTATGTCATCGTCAAGAATTACTGTGTTTGCAGCGTTCTGTATTTTCTTTGGAGCCTCAAATTCTTCAAATATCACCTACACCCCGGATTGGGCATCTCTTGACACCCGACCCCTCCCGACATGGTATGATGAGGCAAAGATAGGTATCTTTATTCACTGGGGTGTTTTCTCTGTTCCCAGTTATGTGTAAGTTGTTCTGAATCTAATATGTATGAATTCAATGCAGGAGTGAGTGGTTTTGGTGGTATTGGCAAGGAATACCTCCAGAACCACGTGTTTGGGTTTACATGCAGACTTACTACCCCAATGGGTTCTCTTACCCGGACTTTGCACATAACTTTCGTGCCGAATTCTTTGATCCTAAGCAGTGGGCAGACATTTTCGCAGCCTCTGGAGCGCAATACGTAGTTATCACAGCAAAACATCATGAGGGATATTGCAACTGGCCTTCTCCGGTCTCCTGGAATTGGAATTCAAATGATGTTGGTCCAAAGCGGGATCTTGTTGGCGACTTAGCTGATGCTATTCGATCAAAAACAAACCTCCGTTTCGGTATCTATCATTCCATGTTTGAGTGGTTTAATCCACTTTACCTTGCTGATAAAGCTTCTGGTTATAAACAGCAGGTAGCTGAACTAGGATTTTAATAATATTTATTTAGACATTTGTGAATCACAAAACAATGCCAGAACTCTTCGATTTAGTGCTTCGATACCATCCAAGCATAATATGGTCAGATGGAGCACCAGCAACAAGTGACTATTGGAAATCGAAGGAATTTCTTGCCTGGTTGTACAACGACTCCCCGGTAAAAGATGAAGTTGTGGTAAACGATCGGTGGGGCTCGGATTCTGATTGCAAACATGGAGATTTTTACAACTGTGAAGATAGATATCATCCAGACAAACTACCGAAACATAAGTGGGAGAGTTGCATTACGCTAGACAAATACTCCTGGGGATTCAGACGGGAAAGTCGACTCTTTGACTACTTGTCGAATGAAGTAAGTAATCCTATTTTAAATTATTCCAATTAAGTAAACTCTAAATGAATTTCTTAGATTTGTTTTATTTTTGAAATCTAAGCCATCTAAATCCAATGAATTAAAAAATAATTTTAATTTTCATGCACCTTTGGATTAGATAAAGAGAAATGATACTTATTCATGTTCATTGACTTGCAAAGCTCGGTTTAAATATGGGCTGAAATCTACATATATAGCCACGTTAAAGTGCTTAAATATTCTGAACGTATTTAAATGTTAAATGACCAGAATCAGGAGAGTTGGTTAAGTTAATTTAAAATATGGCTCTTATAGACATTAAAATAAATTGTCGAGTGCATGTTTAAATCTCCCAATGAGAATGCCTGATATCGTTACTTAGTTTAAAATATTGGTCAGTTCCTGGAAGTAAAACACTGGGTTCCAACATAAGGTCTTCTCTGGGATTATAGAATATTCTAATGACCTTGAAATTGAACAATAGAATGATCAGCTCCAATATCGAAATAAGGTAATTTTTCAGCTGTTCAAGAAAAGTTCCAAGCACCAACAAGGTCAGAATATGAAAATGGTGCTGATATTGTTACGAAAACCAGCCTTCACTATTGGACTAAGCTATGCACACGAGTAGGTTGCTCAATGTGGATGTGACTGCGAAACCGCCCCAATTTACTGAATTAAATACGGAATATATATTTTTGTATGGAATTTTAATGCGAATTCAAACCGTTCATTTTTCTAACATGTGCCACAACACATTTCTGAACATTTCGGATGTGGTATGGTTGATTTTAATAGGCTATGTTTATTACTGATTAAATTAACGGCCCTTTTAATTGCTTGATTTTATCACTACATACTAAACAATTACATGTAGATGCGCGCTTTAATATATTCTGAAAAACAATTCAGCTCTTATTTCTGAGGCATCAGTCTTGCTCAGTTTAAAGTCGCAGAGGTAAGCAAATCACGCGTGGCGGCCTCTGTCAGATTAATATGAAAGTGCATTCTGGTTCGAGTGCCTGAACAGTTAGTCTAGACAAATCCCCCTCTTTATGGGAAGAGCATTTAATCATTTTCTCCTATAAACTGTCTTGTTAAAAGTTAATAAACGGCTTGGAGTAACTGCACATATGTCTTGACTTCTTTCCTTTCCGACTCTGAGTGAACTGTAGCTTAGTCATATCTAGTGGGTAGATATACCATAGCAGAGGAATTAGCAGCGGAAAAAATAGCAGTCATCTACGAACTCACAATAGCAATCTATGAAAATTGCTAGAAAATAATCAAAAGACTCTCCAATTAATCCAAGCTGTCCATCAAACTCAAACAACTCCAATCTCTCCACCAACAACAACCAGCCAATTTCGAATAGACTCAAGTAAATCTAACAGAAACACTAGTGGAGAAATTGTCTCTTTCATCAGGTCAGCCCCCTTCATCTCAGACTCCCATAATGGCGGACATCCTCTCTCAGCAAATGAGCAATTTCAATCACGATACTACAATGATTACCCTTTAACACAGTGGTTCCTGAAAATATGAGAACACATTCCAAATCTAAATGCGAAATATTCCCAACAATAAAAATGTCTAAATCCTTTTCCGAAAACTGGATACTGCCAAATTTGAAGGGATACCAATTCAATCCTGCTCAAAAAATTCAGCAGACCTAAACTTCGTTGAAGTTTTTGAAATATTATCAAACTGATTTGGAAAACAGACGTCACTCCTCAACGCAAGATATGAATGTCTGTTTCCAAGAGACCAACAGAGAACTGGAAAACTTTCTCAAATGACCTAAACAGTGAATTTGAAAGAGTTGACTTCCAGAGGAGTAGTCCCTGTCAAATTAATATGCGAGTACATGCCCATTCGAGTACCTGGACAGTAAGTCGTCACAAATCCTCTTCTTCATCGTAGGAGTCATTAATTATACTCTCTTTTTATCATCTTAGCCTCCAAAATAGCCGAAATCTCTCGAACTCAATAGTATGACGAAATTAAGTTAACTTCCCCTATTTACTCAAAATTAGGCAAAGCAACAACCGTGTAATTTAGCACATTTTAATAAATATGCGAATTTTATGGATAATTAACAACAAATTATTAATTTAATTCTTCTTGAATGAACATTATTTATTTTTATCCAACACTTTTGGCGAAAGCTATTGATATATAAATTCACATTTTGGACTCACCTTGAATCTTTTCCGAGGTAGTCTGAAGAGTCTGGCCGATGATTGTGTTGGATCTTCATTGTTTTGGGATTCCACAGCGGAGAGGTAGCATTAGTTCACATAAATCTCCATTGCGCCCGTTTTCGGTTAGGAAGATACGGCTGCGTACTGTGAACGTAGATGTTTGTGATGGTGTATCCAGATTTGGGTGACAACATGAGGCGTCGTCTGGTGCATAGAAAATGGAGAGTTAAGATTCATTTCCACTCTCTCCTCCTCTAAAGACACGAGAAGTTGCCTTTTTACATTTTCAACTGAATACAATGAACTGTAAACCAGCAATATCTGGTAGGCGGATATATTATAGCAATAGAACTAGATCTCCTAGTGGTACTACAGAGAAGAAGAGTCATAATGATCGGTCGCATAACTCTTCAACACTGTGATTATTTTACAAATTTTCTTGCTATAGTTAAAATTAATACATTTTCACTGAAATACAAAGATTTAAATGCTGAGTGACACTATACAAAAAGTTCTGTTAAACAAAGCAGCAGAAAAAGGAACATATGTCAGTGACACCTCGAAAATTAATCAAAGGCGTACTGTTCAATAGTCATGTTATTTTTTTCCTATAAGGATTGGTAAAATCAAATATATGTGCACAAAGTGCTACGATATTTGGTCGTATCTCAAGATGTTCAATTATATGCCGAAACAAAATATGAACTAATAAATCAGCGAATACACAAAATGGTCACGCAGTGGACATAAAAGACAAGTACAGACAGTGCTCAAGATATTGGAAATATTGAAAGTATCTTCGTGTTTATTGGTATGCGTCTTCTCAACTATTAATTGATAAATATCTTTCAAATTCTAAATAAACTTTATATCTCATAAATAAAAAATGGAGTTGTCCGAATTTCTTATACCATGTCATCTTCGCCATCAATCGTTTGTCTTGTCTTCCTTTTTATAACTCAAGCTCTGGACGGATTACCAGAGTCAAGATGACCACTGGTCAGGTCTAGTTATAACAAATGACATCCACAATATTTAGCTCCCAACCAAAGAATCGCTAAATCACGAGTGCGAAGAGGAGAAGGCTAGATCGGATAATTTGCTCAATGGGTTTCGTGATCGATCTGCCTTGGGGAGTTTATCAAAGAAATTGATAGAATTATTATCTAGACCATATTGTGAGACAAAATTCGCAAACTATCCTATGATGGTGTCTTTGAAACTACAAAACCCCACAGAAAGGAATCGAAAATTTTCAATTTAGGTTTGATTTGGATTTTTATCAGCCTCAGTAGCATATCTGCTTGTAGCTCTGATTTTCTTATTTCACTGATCTCTACTCTGATTAAAAATGTAATTGACTATAAATTTCTGAGGAGCAATAGTAAATTTCTTCTTTTGTTTTTGCATTTTAGGAACTAATGGAAACGCTAATAAGCACAGTGGCATATGGAGGAAATCTCCTTCTTAATGTTGGACCAACGTCATGGGGCACAATTACACCGATATTTGAAGAACGCCTTCTAACGATGGGTCAATGGTTAAAAATAAACGGTGAGGCAATTTACAAGACAAAACCGTGGAAATATCAGGTGGATAGCAAGCAGAAAAAGTTATGGTTAGTTAAACTTTTAGTTAACAGTATTAAGAATTTGGTTTTTATTAAAATACCAGTTTTATTTAATTTCCTCAAACAAAATATTTATAACTTTGATGTTGACAAATATTTGTTTAAAATATTATATTATTTTGGAAACCTGAACATATTTACGTCCCTTTCATTTGTATTGTATGCGTCAGTTTATGTCATAATCGGACTCGACATCCCCGTATGTCCGTAATATTTGGCACGTCATTATCGGAAAATTAGAATATACATATATTCCAAAGTTATTTTAATTTCTTCGTATCTGCATGTATGAGCGTGTTGCAAAACTCCCTATTTGACCACATTTCTGTGAGGATTTTTATTCGTTAAATCGTTTTTCATTAAAGGAATTTTTTCCTACACTCAGTACTGTTAAATCTCCCTTTCTGACTATTTTAACATCGTCCACTCCGCGTACTAGGGAGGTGAATTAATGGATTATGGTGTTAGGAATGTGATCACTATACGAATTGGCGAAACATCAAATAAGTCAAGCCGGTCATGTCACTAGAGCAGTTGGAACGTTTCTGGGAAATCCACCCCAATTTATTACTAATAAATTATGTTTATATACAAATGATTCTTCTTGAGGCGTCAGTCATGTCTCCGCGTAATGACTGACATCTGCAAACACCTGGATAACCTGTAGTTGGATGCTCTGGACGCCGCCATTATTGCTTCTGATATTTTTGTTGTCTATAATGGGAGAGAAAAAGTGGTTCGCATCAGGGGGGCTACTATGAGGATAGGATATCTCTCATAGATAAACGGCAAAATGGACAAAAAAAATTTCGTTAAATTAAATGACAACGTTCATATAAAGAGTAGGGAAACACCATCGTAAAGCTTCCAGTGAAATTACCTGGTGAGCTGGATGTGAAGATAAGGAAAATTCATAGAAGTGAAACGATCTGGTTTGGTAACTGGCAGTTCCCAGTTGTAAGACTCCATTCTTAATATTTCACATTCATCCAGATTTGGGGAAACACTCACTCATGTTAGCCCAATAATGGCCAACCCGAGAATCTGACCATTTAGCCAACTTTCCAAGGTCAATAACAGCTGTAGTGAGTACTGGATAACAGATAATCAAAAAATTTTATTTGATTTAGTGGTATTTGTTTGTATAAAAACCTTGAATGGAATTACCGTAAACCTCACCCATTATTGTAACTTTTACATCTAGGTACATACAGAAAGATAACTCAGTGTACGCTCTATTTAGCGAGTGGCCAAATGGAGGCTCGAGCCCGACCCTTACTCTTACTCTGGTCAAGGCCGCACAAGGTTATTCCAATTTTACCCTTCTTGACGGAGGAAGTGGAATAAATCTTCATTTTACTACAGATGGTGGTGTTGTGAATATTGCTCTGCCAATAGCTCCTCCAGTGGGAACATTCATTGCATGGGCGATAAAAATGAATGGTATTCGACCTGTTTAATGCACAATGTTGAATTTGATCGATTCTAACATAAATAATTGTTATTTTTGATTGTTAAGTAAATAAAATACGTCAAATAAAATTCAATAATTAATTATTTGTTATTTTAATAGGAGCATAACGAGTGGATCGGCTCAAGCTAAATATTTCAAAATTCGTTAATGGAAAGAGAAGATTTAATAAGTAAACAAAGCATTATAAAAGGTGTTTGGAAAAGGAAAAATGTACAAACTACTATGCTACCGAAGTTAAGAATTGAAAGTTTATGTGAGCCTTTTATAAAAAACACATGTCTACGACTATTTGGTACATTTAAGAAAATAATATTTTTCCTAAAATGATGCTTATATGTAAGATTCTTTAATTTACACCTTTTAATTCCTGCTTCTTTTCATACCCTTCATTCCTTTTTATTCGAACAAATTTATTTACATTACTGTTGTAAATGGCGCATAGTATAAATTGACCTATCGATACTAAATCGTGCATCTTATATTGATATGGTGGTTTGGGTCTTTAGTATTGTGGTGTTGTCGGATCGTGCTTGTAACTAGTGCAATGTCTTAGGGAATCTAAGAGTCGGTTGCGGTATCCTACAGAGAAGAGGAGATTATAACACTATCATTATTCATCATAAAATAAAATGGGGGAGAAGATTCTGGTGAACAACTAGCTAAAGATTTTTATCAATAATCAGGGCAAACTCAAGCGAATGGTGGAAATATGTGAGTATTTTGCGTACAAGTGTACCTCGTGTGTTCATTGACGTGATTTTGAAGCTCAGTTATACATAGGGAGAAAATCGTGAAGTGGATGTACTTCTAAAATAAGTAAACAAATATAGGAATAAGAGGAGTTGGTGCAGATGATTTAAAATTTATTTGAGTGTTCAGTATCCGTCTTAAGAGTGTTAGTTTTGGGACAATGAATTAAACAGCAATAAGGACATCGATGTACCTTCAAAGACGTTGAATCTAGCCGTATTCTTGAATAACTCCGGGAAAATACATTGTCCAGGACAAGTTGAAAGGGGTAAAAATAGTTTTGAGAGTCGCGAACTATTATAGATCCATTATTTCGCCTTATTCGTCTCCATTCACTTCCCGAAATTTTGTATCAGCTCATTAAATTTAATGTCTTAAGACTCAACTTGATTTTATTTATTATACTGATAACGTATTACTAATAGGATATATTTATATCGCCCGAGGAAGAAATAGCATTATTTGAAAATTTACCTTAAAACTGCAAGATTAATCCTAATTTCAAAACATGTGTAGATTTTTAGACATTTCTAATGCTTATTAATATATTGTGAGAATACGTGAATAAATTGGTGGTAGTGGGATCATATCTACCTTAATGTCCGAACATACTCCAATCAAAATATAGCTTAAATTCATTAAAAGTTATCGGCACTGTAGTTAAGAATTTTAAATATATTATTTAAGAATAAAAAATGGCTAGATCGCTTTTTTAAGACTACACCATTATATTGGCTTGTTTGTTGGTACAACGACCTTCGAAAGGCTTTAAAACTAGGTCGAACTTGTGTCTTTCGTGCGGTACTGTGAAATGCGTAAGTAGAGTCGTCCATAGTTATAATAAAACTAGTTTATTTTTTGCATTTGGAAGTTTTACTGATTGATTAACTATTCATTTTTTAATACTGTAGCTCCAAAGCGAAAGACTATTGCAGCAGACAATAAAGCCGCTCCGGCTAAAAAGGCCAAGGTTCAAGGTGCTTCCATTTTTGTCTCCTGAAATTATTTAATAGGTGCCAAATCTAACTCTAATAATGTCAGCGACGACGATGAACCTAAAACAACAAAGATAATTATAAAAGGGAGGGTTCCAGTAGATCCCCAGTGCACGGGGAAAGTTAACGTCGCGCATGTTCTTCAGGAAGGTGACAATGTTTACAACTTCATGCTCAATCAGGTTAGCACTCGGTCTTATTGTGTTTAATTTGTACTTCTGAGAAGGAATTAAGTTAAATTGTTTTCCACATCGTTAGACTAATTTGCAGCACAATAATAACAAATACTACATGGGTCAAGTTCTAGAAGATGATAATGGGGGGAATTTCTCAGTTTGGTTCCGTTGGGGTCGAGTTGGAAAAACTGCCCAGACTTCTCTTCAAAGCTATTTCTCTAAACAGCAAGCTATTCAAGAATTTGTCAAGAAGTTCCGTGCTAAGACTGGCAATGACTGGGGCCTCCGAGCTAACTTCACAAAACGCCCTGGTCTCTATGATCTCATTGAACAAGATTTTGGTGTAGGTGCCTCTATCATTAAGCTCTTTCTCAATCATGTTTTAATGTAAGAAGTATCGTTAATGTTTTCTGTTGCTCTAGGACCCTGCTGAAGATGAGGAAGAAGTCGGTGACGATTCAAAGAATGTGAAGAAGGAAGCTCCGAAATCTCTTTTGCCTCCTCAAGTCTTGGTAAATCATTGCGCTTATAATTTGGAGAACAATTGCATTCAAATTTTCTTTCTATAGCTAGGTCAGAATCTTTGACTATATAATTATTGATTTTCCTTAAAATATCATGTAGTTTATTTTATATGCAAAGACAAGGGCCTCAATGTAGCTCCACAATTTAATTCTAGGGATAATTTGGGAACATTGTTAAAATTTCACTTTTCTATTTCTTTGTTACTTCATCATGCTTATTATTAGTTATCTTTACCGTTGTGCTATTAATAAGACTGCCCGTTTATGAATGTATTGCTTCTAGACTGCGGATATGTAGTGGAAAAGAGAAATTCGGTCTGTTGAAGTCGAAAATTTATCTTGTTCATTCTTCTCATATTTGAGAATATGTGAAGATATTTTTATCTACGTTTCGAAAATATTCTGTAAATAAATTAAGGTAAACCTTAATGTGTTGAAATCTGAAAGATGACAAGTTAAACTTCCTTGTACTATTTGAAGTTTGAGCCATTCAGAAATGGAATGTTTGAAGTCATTGGAGTTCACCTTTTTTCCTATAAGAGAAGAGCATTTCTTTGCCCTTCTGCAAACTTTTCTTTAACGAATATCTTGGATGATTGTTTTCACAAATCATGTACCAATTTCGTTTCGATCATTCAGATGCTGCATTATCCATAGCCGCCCATTCATTGATCGGAATAATTGACTTAAATTATTACTTGACAACGGAAAGATTATTAAATTCCCAACTGTCATTTCTCACATGCTTCCACTATATTTTTGTACTTAGTAACTTAAGATAGGACTATGAATACGATTTTATGCCTCTATTTCTCTCTCGCTTCTAGGCATTGATTGAGTTGATCAGTGACATCAACGCGATGGAGCATCAAATGCGGGAAATGAACTATGACGCGCGTCGGGCCCCCCTGGGCAAGTTGACCCCTGCACAGATCAAGGCTGGTTACGAGGCTCTCAAGGAGATCTCCGATTGTGTAGAAGCCCTAAAGAAACTGGAGGAGGATGAACAGGATGCTTCAAAGGCTGGAAAAGGCAAGGTGGGAAAAAGAAAACGAACTGCTTCTACTCTGGACGATAAGAAGGCTCTGAGTGACAAGCTCCTGCAAGCTTGTAATGCCTACTATACTCGAATTCCGCATGATTTTGGGTAAGCGGTTTCTTACGTGCTCTCAGGGTATCTGAAGGTGATAAAGGGCATAGCGTGTTGGACAATGTCCAAATCTATCATGCTAGAATTATGATACTCATTGGTTCATTTTCACTTACTAGCTGTTCTGCCCGAAATTGCTAAAGATTTAGTTGGCACTTTGCGAGGTTTTAATTCTGCCCAGGATGAGTGTTGGAAACGCACCGATCGTTCGATGTCCCATCAGAGGTTATGAGGTCGATGCTCATTGTTACTT
>CAADRB010000023.1:46294-75843 GCA_900708905.1 Hymenolepis diminuta
GGGATAGGTCGATATTTATGTAATCTCTTTGGCCATTTTTAATATTGATGTATTACACTCAATGTGTGCAATATTGAACATTTTCTCCGATAGAAGTCCGACAAAGCAACGTTCATAGCTGTAGTGCTTATCCTCTGTTTCGGGATTATCGATGCTCGCAAATTGTCCCAAAGTTTCACGTCATCCATACCACGGCGAGGGCTGCGTCCAAAGCAGTGAAAACATGGGAGGTGTCGAGAAAATGCATAGTAGTTGTGAATACAATTAACGCTACGCTGTAAAAATATTGATTGCTGATTGGCCGCGTTTGCCCGGTAACGCGCCGCAATTTCCAGAATGTTCTAGCGCGTACAGAGATCTTAATAATACAAAGTAGTGTGAAAGAGCATAAAGTCTATTAGATTACGGTAATATCGAAAGGTGAGTCAAAAGTGCAAAGGTAAGAGGAAACAATCATGTTACCGTAATGTCCAATGACCTCGGACTAGTAAGGGGTCTGAAGATGAGTATATCTCGGCAAGCTAGATTCCCCATTGATCCGTGCTTTGCAGGCTGGCCTGCTGTCAAAATTGCTAGTTTACTCTACCTCCAATTCTTCAGTGGTGACTTGCTCGGTGGTTCTCATATATAGTCTGCTGAATTGATAGTGTCCTGGCATAATTATATTTATGCCTTATCTCTCGGAGTCTGAGTCGGCTGTAGCCCAGCGGTATCTAATATGCACAGAGGTCAAAGCGTTAGAAACTAGACTTCCTAATGTTGCAACAGTGTAGAAAGGGTCTAACTTTATAAAGATAGTAAAATAAAATAATGGAAACGAATTAATGATAAAAGACAGAAGGCTTTTTCGTGGACGTTGGGAGAAATTTTTATCATCTTTCAATTACACCACAAGCTAAATTTAATATCTCCGCTACCAACTATCGTTTGTAGTAGAGATAGATGGACAGGGGGGCTAATGTTTGCCTTCTCCCATCTTACGTTACCTTTGCTTTCTGGTTCTTATTCCCATCTTTCTTAAATCTTATAGACTTTATACCTTTTCATATTTACTCACTTTATCTATATGACGTGCCTTGATAAAGACCTATTTAGACTATGCTACTCAAAAAATCTTTACAAACGGCGTAGTCGCGATGCTAAAGATGCAAAAAGCTCATTAAATTGGTGTCCTGACCCTCTAAGCCAAGGGGAGAAAGAACTAGCGTGTGTATTGTACTTGTTGGTGGACAGAAACAAAGATTAAGATGGTAAGTGGACAAAAAATGTGAAAAATTAAGCAAAATAGTAAAGTTAAAAATGTGCTAAAAGGACAGATCAGGGATCAAGGGATGGCTACGAGCCTTACATAATCTATGAATTTTATGATCAATAAATGTATGTGTTAATTAATTTCAGTACATAATCGGATACGTTAACGGTAGGAATTAACTTCAAGGACTGTAAAGCATCCTACAGCCAAGGTCGCTTCTACCGGCAAGACCATACCGCTAAACACCAGCACATCTGGTAAATTCCTAATGAGACCCAAATGGTTGTCAGACGCAACAATTCCCTGTTTAAACACCTTATTTGCCAAAATTTTACTTTTATACCTCCAGGAGAATTCAACACTATTTTAAACTATTCCTGTGGTATTTGTCAACCATAAACCTGCGAAGCACGAATCAAATGGTCCGGTTTCTACACGCATTCTCCATGCTATCTTCTCTGCAACTCAACTCTAGAACTTATCTTCTTTCTGAGGTACCTCAAATACCCTCTACTTTTGTATTCCTCTCTTTTTCTCTTTTTATATATCTCTCTCTGCTGCTCTCTGTCAAAGTTTACGTAGGCTTTTAGTCAAGTCATTTAGAAAAAGAAATTTTGAAAATGCTTGTAATATTCCAATGAGATGGCCAAATTGAAACTCAACCAGTTCCTTGCAAGCTTTTAAATGGCCAAGTCCGATCAAGTATAAATGAGTCATTTAAATTTTCTAGCGCTATGGATAAAAATTTACATTTCCCACCGAATAGTTTCCTTACATGCAAAATTCCTTGTGAAAAGTACTAATTCTTATCGATTGGATGGCGGTTCCAAATACAACTTCTTTATCATTTTATGGTTGTATGAGAAAAATAAAAATTGAAAATTTAAGCATTGTGAATAATACTTATGTAAAATTTTGAGGGCTTTGAGTAAAAACATGTAATATAATCAGACTATACTAAAATTATTAAAATATACAACAGTAGTAATATATGAGGAAAACAGAAGCCCATAAATGATAGAAACATCAGAAATGCTGCTTCAAAATTGATTCTTAAGGTGCTTAGTTTTCTGCAAGCGATTTTACGATGCAGAATCGTGCAACAACTTAAGCGCGCAAGCGAAAATTTATGGTTATGATGTAAAAATGACGTCAAGGAATTAAGTCATTGGTTGGCTAGCTTTGCACTGCGCAAAATGGCACCGCCATAAGCAATGCGCAAAGACAATTGACTCTATTTATAGGAAGAAAGCCGTATTCTATGGGTAAAAAAAGCAAAAAATTGGGATAAATTAATAATTGATTAACTCTAAGCATTATTTTTTATGAATATGTAATAATTTTCCTCAAATTTGATCGGATTTTTTCAGAAAGAGATCTTATATAACATTTTTCTTTTCGTTAGTATGTTTAACATTTCGTTCACAAAATTTCAAGAGAAAGAACAAATTTATTAGTCGGTATTCCTTCTTAACATTTAAAGGAGTTTTATGTGAGAATCAGACAATTATTTGAATATTTATTTAAAAGTATTTTCGGTCAATTTAGATCGATTTGTAGATCTGCTAGTTTCTTGGACGGAATCGAGTTTGTGAATCTCTCATATCCGAGTTTATCTAGCTTCTATATTAAAATTTGGCACTTTTTCTCTTCAGGTGCTGCATCATACTAGATGATGTTTATTTGATGAAGGATATTGTCGGCGAATAGCTCTTTAAAGATATCTTCTCCGGTAGTCTCTATTAGTTTTGTTTGAGCCTTCCCAAGATTTGCTTGCTGCTTTTCGATAAAGGCTTATATTTGTTAGAAGGTTATATGCAATGTTGGAAAGTATGATGAGCATTTTGATCGTTTTGTTATTCTTGCTGGAGGATGATATTGAGTTAGTTCGTACTGCCTCGGCAAAATGTTACTAGGTAAGCGACAAATACTCAGATTTCAGAGAGAGAGAGAGAGAGAAAAAGATCACAGCAAAACACAAGGCATGTTATGACGAACAAAACTAACGAAATTGAATCTCTGTCAGTACCGGCTTAAACAAATAGGCATAATTACTAAGTTTCTTTTATCAAATTACATTTTAAATTATAGAAGAAATATTGAAAGCGGGGAAAATGATTATTATTTCTTCTAACACTATTTGTACCATTACATAGATTTTTGAGTGACTATAGAAGATTTAACAATTCACCGACAGAAGTCAGCCTTCCATGTCTGTCGTGTCAGAAAAATAGGTCAGACAATGATTTATGATGTCCGACTTTATATCTTATCCTATCCTGATGTGGCCTACCATGATGATGACGTGGAAATATCACACGGATGGGGTAACAATGGCTGATCAGTTGCATGTGATAGATGGTGTATTTACTCTGCATAACAAACTAGAAATTAAATCCATTAATATAAAAATGTAGTCATGGAATTGTTCCGCTACCTAGTTAGGTTGTTATACAGTAGCTTGAAGATTTCATTAGTAATCAATGCATCTAGTGGCCGAGTGATCAAATCCGTCCACAATATTTTAATTGTCCTACTCAGAACATCAAAAATATTTGATAATGCCTTCTTTTAGATTTGTAGTTGCAGTTGTTAACGTTTTCTCTTTTAACTGCCTTGGAAACAATAATCGCTTATTTGAGACCCTGTTGAAAAGGACATCTTTCCAAAATAAATGATTAAGAATACCATGCCGCCGTATATATTTAGTAAACTGTGATGCCAGCGGTATTAAGTCGCTGAGTAGATGTCTGGGGTACTTAGGCTCACTCCAGAGCCGTCTAACTTCCAGCCCCAAATTACAAAGTCACGAGAGAGATCTGATGCTTCTATCCGTTACTTGCAAGTGTGAAATTAAGTAGTTTGTTTACCATAATTTATTAATCGACTGCCGATCAAGATTATGTCATTCAATGAATTATATAAGTATTACCGAGTAAAGTGGCAACAGAGGAAATGTTTGTCCACTAAGCTGGGGGGTGATACGTATCTTCTCGTAACTTTCAAAACCATTTATAATATTTTTTCCTAGCAGTCACCTTGAGTAGGGACGTAGCATCACGGTTCCTCTTTGATGAAGATCTTGAATGCCCGCATGCATGAATAAAGGAGAAGTATCGGAGAATGGAGGATTTCAACCAAAATGGGTTAGCTTTTGTGCTAAGTTGCTGCATTACCGAGTTTTCTAGATTGTTGGCTCTGCAAGATTACTACCAGAACTCCTAGTTGATTACGTTATAGCAGATCTCGACAAAAATTCTAATTTAAAAAGAAATGCACGGAGTAGGAAAATATTTTTTTTGGTGTGATTTAGATTCATGAATGATTTAAAAAATTGGTGACAAAGTTTAAGCCCACCTAAAATTTAATAACTTACTATTACATATGATATTTAAATTTTACAGGCTTATATGGGCTTTACAACTGTCCTTAAGAAGTAAAAAATATTCATGCACACTTTTCGGAATAACTAATTTAAGGCTTTTGAGAATGTCGAAATGAACTAAATAAAGTCACTTATTATTTAAAAAACAAATACCTTCAGTTTTAAAGGCATGTTTAAGGCATTATAATACCTAATAATACTTCGAAAATTTGTCTGATAAAATTTTATTCGCAATAAAGTTGGTTTTTAAATAAGTAATTGAGACGATTTTAGCATTCGCTTTTAACTAACTATAAATTCAAGGTCAGGTCCAGTTGGACATTTTTGAACGGATTGCCGTTGTCAGCCGTCGTAAATTGCTTGTGCCGTCGCAAACAAATTCGGGTAAATTATTATGCCTGAAACAAAGTAGAACTTACATAAATCCAACCAATCGTTTGAAAACTAAATCATTCTTCCAGATAGTGAAATATTTTCATCCGCTAACGTTCAGGCGCAAGTTATTCAGAATCAAATGCTTGATTGCAAGGATGGATGGATGAAACGTTGAATAGAACAGTATAGACTTATGCTTCAGCGAATCATAGCATCACATTTAATGCTCTCAAACGATGGGGTGCCTGTTCTTATAGGTACTCTCTCATCGCACTATAGCTCCCTTTAAATCCTAATCGACTCAGTCTTGTCCCCACGGTTTGTAGCTATCGATGCAGACATTAAGCATTATATCCCCAAAATAAATCAGGTTGCTTGATTTTATCAAAAAGGGAAAGATCGTTATGGCGGTTTGTTTATATTTTTCTGTATTTTCAGCACTGGGCACAACATTTTTCCTCCTAAATGAGTTATACAATATTTTAAAAGTATACGGAGAACTCGAAATGTCTGGCTTAATATTTTTGGAACCCGTAACTTTACTTGATAGTACGATTTCTTTTTTACCTCCATATTTAGAAATCAGACAGTGATGTTCCAGGTTTTGGAGCTTCAGATCCTGATATGCGAGCCAGATTTGGTTTACTTTCTCAAATTAAGGAAGAGTTAAATGCACAAATAGAAAGAGCATTGCTGGGGAACGATTTTGATTAAAAGTATATGGTAAGTGCGAAAAATATAAGCAGATATAGCTAGCACTTTCTACGAGCATAACGACGATTAGTTACAGTTATGCTCTTTAAATATACGTTACATCTACCATTTCATGAATACAAATAAGAAGGCAGAGGAATACGAGGACGCAATGAAATTCACAGAGAACGCTCTGCAAAAATCCATCTTGTCAATAAACGTCTATTTGATTTTCGAAATGCTGCAAAGAAATTCTTCAGTTATTCTTTCTGCTCAGCTAGTATTATTTTTGTCTGAAGGCATTTTACTTCACTACTGGCACAAATGAACGAAGTTAGACTGTTAGAATCAAGTTTATTTTGTTTCCAAGGTCACATAGGAACAGGAGTTTTTAAGGGGAAAAGTCTAGGGGACCACTGATTATTGAGCTAAATAAGACAATGGGGCAAAGAGCTTAGGGAATATAATACTTTGACGAAGGGTGACAGAAAGAGGGATATTAGGAAGGTTGCAGATACTGACATAGGATCTCGTTGACAGAGAAGCTGTCTTAGGAGATAACCATAAAGTCGGTGGTTGGGGCCAGGGTAAGAGGTGTGATATGAATGAGTAAGAAGAGATAAAAGGATTTAGATTTTAAAAGTAGTAGGAATAGTTAAAAGACAGTGGAAGACATCACTGAAATTTTCAAGGTAAGTGAAGGACGGTTTAGAAGTTTTAAATGGGGGTGTTGGGTCTAACGGAGGCTTGAATTTGCCTGGTGGTGTGATAGCGGCAATGTGAACCAGCCAATTGATAGCGGCTCCAGTTATCAACAAACTATCGGACACCAAGAGACGGTCAGTCACTTCCAATTCATGCCAACCCTATTCGAAATTAATTTTTACTTTAGCGTATACAATAAATATAAGCAAATACATCTATCAATACCATTGGATGTTGCTTAAGAGTCTGATTGATTTATTCTTGGTTAGAAAACCACTTAAACACGAAAACATCGCCTAAATCGTTGGAACTTTTAGTAACTAGAAAGTGAGGCCGTACACGCGTCACGGGTACTATTCTATCCGACAGCTACTGATTTATGATTAGAGCCCTACTTCCCAGCATGCACATTTGAAAGCGCGAGGCAAATGAACTTAGAAAATATAGTTGTAAGACGTTAGATGAATGTTTTTTGTTAATTATCGGAAACTATTCTGGACGGAGTCCTGATGGATAGTCTGATCTAGACTACGTATTTGTACAGATTGTGTGAAAAGTAGCCCCCTGTAAAAATCTCCAGCAGTGAAATTTAATGCAAATACCTACCAAATCTAGTCATTAGCAGACCGAAAAATTTGGTTCTGCTATCATTAAATTTTTAGCTATCTTAGCTCAGCTTCGTTGGAACTGTAAGCTGCTGAATATCATGTAAGATCATTTCGCCTTTTTAACCATTGGAATAAAAAAATGGATTAAAGTGGCGAGACTATCATAATTAAAAAAGAGTCAATAAGCACCGTACATTCGCGACACAAATTTGCTGCATGAAGGGAGACGAATCATAAAATTTTAATTTTTGAATATGAATTACCCGATTCCATAAAATCACATAGGGTAGGACTCTTTGAAACTAACGTTATTCTCAGCATCTTTTCGATTTCCTCGCTTGACGAACTTTCTGTTAACCTATTTTAAATGCCTCCCGCAATTAAAAATCGTAAAATATTTTTGTCTTACTCTGAGTAACAGTGGTAATATTAATGGACGGAATTGTCGAGAAAACTGTCAAAAATCATAATCTTGGGCCCTAAACTAGTCTCAGGCTACTTAAGAAACTGCAGACTAGTGCTATTACAAAATAAGAATTTCAATTAAAACCTCGTTGGATATTTCGGTTCTAAGTTCGCTATGAATTTTTGCGGCTAAATGGTCTAATTTCTCAATCTCGGTCACTTCTACCATTAGTCATCAATCTAATCTTCCTTTTAATAACACCGGATTGAATCACTGAAAATCTTAGTCTGTCGCCTTTAGTAGCTAAAATTAACCAGAGCAGCTGGCCTTTCCGCTAACTGCGTTCGTGGTTTATCGAATCCCTGATTTTTAGCTTCAGGGATGAGTATGGGCCAAGGCAGATACATTGCCTTAGATGACTAGTGACCTGCAATAGACGTTTTAGTGCTTCCCTTACTTAGTCATCCCCACATGGTCAGACTTCTTATGCTATTTCACATTTCGTAATTATCATTTAGGTCTTGAAACGAGATCATTCTGTCTTTAAACATCCAAATATTTACAGATTGTAACTATTTTACTGTTTTCTTCCATTTTAGAAGTGGATTGAAATTAAACTCTGTTGAGTCTGTAGCGGATGCTACACCAATAAGTCTTTTTGCTACACCTAAGTAATCCTCTTAAGCAGTCCAAATAGCATCTAGCACAATCCTCTATTATCAGTTCACTCCCGAATTAGCTAAGCTATGCCCAATGTGGTAAGAACCAGAAAGATGCTGAATGGAGATGGTTTATTGATCACTTCGTTGTTCTTGTCGGTCAAAAGCTTAGTCATTTAATACAAAACCACGCTAGCCTACAGGGATCTTGATTGCTGATTGGTTGAGGAGGTCACTGTACGCACTGTTCGCGCTTGTTCTCAACGGGACCGGTTACATACCGTACGTCCCAGAAAGTTCTAGCGCACGTGATTCAATCAGCCTTGTTAGCGTTGTGAACCCCACAAGTCTTCCCTCCATTAATTTGTTTATTTTTCAGTGCAATATAAGAAAATAAATGTGTCAAAACTTTTTTCTTATCCTTATGTAAAGAAATAACAGAGGGAGCTAATTTTGTGTGACATAATGTGATTTCAATACAAAACTTCTGGCTATCAAACATTTATTTTTAAAAAAGCTCAGTGTGCACTTTAGTAATCGGAATTTGAGGTATCCTTCAGTTCACCTTTCCGCATTTTCTTGATATGCTCAGGTTTTCTTTCGAATTATCTTTTAACAGAATTTTCAAAGCTTCTGAATGACATTCTGGTTGGCTCTGATTAAATCACTTTAATATAAGATTCTAGAACTTCTGAAGTCATGGGATTTCAGTGAGTTTGCAGAATAGAGATCTCTCCTACCTTACTAATCAGTTATTCTTTACGAAATTTTGAAAACAATTAACATAATTGCATTGCAATAGTTTGATTAAAGTGAATATAAATGAGGTTAAGTTGAAATATTTGTTTAATGTATACAACTTATACCTATACATAATTTTATAATATGGTCCTTATTTATTCAGTTAATACTGTTATAGATAACACCCTAAGGGTTGTATGATATTTAAAGATTGATACGAAAGGCTTAGAGAATCTGAAACAATGTTTCCAGAACGTGTAAGAGTATTTGATAATATAATTTATTATTTATTTCCAAATTCAAAACATTCATCAGAATGGAGAGGAGAAGACAATCTCAAATATTCGAACCAAAAAAATAAAACTTGCCAGAATATTAGGAGACAAAAGAACCCAGTCAACGCGACATTCAAAACCAATGGGATCAACACAATTTCATGTCTGAAGGAAGTTCTGGCTATCATGGCTGTTCGAAAGAGACAAAATCAGGTAGCAAACGAAGCAAAATGAAACAATCAAAATCATCAAACAAAGTTTTAACGCAAGTCAAATTACGGAAGCCTCGAACACATCAAAGACTATCACAAGCAACAAAGACTCATTGGCATCAAATAACAAATAACAAAGAAAAAATTAATTTTTCCCCACTGCAAATCGTCCAAAGGGACCTGAAGCTCCCAAATCTGTGATGCAGCGAAACGCAATGTCAACATAAAACAATGGACTTCTCAACATCGAGGAATTAAACAGAATCGTAAAGGTTAACGATCTAAGTACTTTTGATACCTACTCCAAGGTAACTCTGTTGTCAGTCGAGTAGGAGGAAGTTTAACTCAAAATGGGAAGGTGATAGGTAGGCGAAACGACGTTTTGCCATGCATTTAAGGTGCAATATTAATTACACGTTATCGACATGCCACTTCCACTTCATAACCGTAGCATGTTACGCCATGACGAGGCTATTCGTCAGTCAGCGATTGTTCCGTTGGGTGTCACTTAAGAGTTCGATCGACTTATTCTTGGTTAGAAAAGAAAGTAAAAATAGTTGCTTGGCATAACTAGGTGTCTTTTGTTTTTTGTCGGAAGCTACTTCAAAGGGGATTCTGATCACGTATTTATACAGAGTAAAGGAAAATAATCCCCCATAAAAACCTCTGACGTCAAATTAAATAAATGCATGTTAAGTTTCCGGCAGATTGTTAAGTCCTGAAACCAGTCATTCAGTTACGAAGATGTCGAATGGTCGACACAAAAGTACTTGTTTAGAACTCAATTGTAGGCTCTAATTAAGATTTAGGGCGAACGCTTCGTTACAATTCAAATTTCAAGTAAAACCACATTGAATATCCCTCCTACATTTAAGAAAATAATTATTATTTACAGGATTCTTTACTTTCCCCCTTTTAATTCCTGCTTCTTTTAATTCCCTTTTATTCAAACTAATTGACTTATATGGCGGCTGCAAATGGCGCATAATATAAATCGGCCTATCTACACGCAACATTCTTCTTATTTTGAAATTGTAATTTGATTGGTTCGTACTGTGGTTTTGTCAGATAGTATCCGTAACTAGTGCAATTACGTAGGGAATCTAGATGTCCGGTTAATTAATATTCCTAAGTTTCATATAACTTGACTTCTGGATGATTTGTTTGAGCCAAGCCGGTCCTTAGAGATCTCAGGTAAAAATAATGCAAGTTTCACCAGTGAATATGATTGAAATAGTGTGTCGAAAATGTATATTGTATCGTATAGTATATCAAAAACATTTGTTATCGAATAGTAATCAGCTTGCTCACCTGCGAAGTCAGAGGTTATTGGTTCGATACTCATTGGTGTTTATTCAATGAGCGGAATGACCAAACGCACTGGTTAAGCCTTGCTGATAAACGGGCTTTATGAGGGTCGAATTTCTCATCAGAACGGCTCTATGAAGCATCCTCTCTAACCATAATTAGTTTTGGATAAAGCTTTCCTAAATGGCATAAGAGTTCTTGATATGCGATGGTATATATTTAAAAACCATTTATTATTAGAAAGAATTCAACTACATTTGCTAATACTGATCTATTAAGGTATGATCAAATGGAGAATCGCGCCTAGTTAAATGTATCTAAATATGTATCCCATCAATCAGATAAGAATCAAGATTCAAATGGATTTGGGATTTTCAATCCGATTTAATCTATTTGAATTAATTGGCTTGAATTGTTGACTCAAATAAAATATATTTGTAAAAGACAGATGGGTGCTAAAACACTAAAAATCAATTTTTCAACTTGATTTCATTCGAAAATAGCGTATTTGTTATCGATCCGTTTTTTGTTCTTTCACAATTGAGATAGTGTTCATTTTCTGCTCCAAAATCATAGCTTTCAAAGAAAATAGAAGTTTCCCTCTTTTTTATTTCATTTCTGTGCTATTTGTTTTCTTTATATCTATGTAAAGTATTCCTCATTTAAAGTATTCATAGTATGTAAGTCTGTAGCGGATGCTACACCTAAGTAATCCTCCTAAGCAGCCCCAATAGCCTCTAGCAGAATCCTCTATTATCAAGTTATTCCCAAATTAGCTAAACTATGCCCAAAGTGGTAAGAACAAAAAAGATGTCGGGCAGAGAAGGTTCAGTGCTAAACTCTACATGTGTCAGTCGTTGTCAAAAGCATGGCCATTAAATACAAATCACGCTAGACAGCAGGAATCTTGATTGCTGATTGGTCACTGCACACACGTCTGCGCTTGTTCTCAACGCGATCGGTTACATACCGTACGCCCCAGAAAGTTCTAGCGCACGTGATTCAATCAGCCTTGTTAGCGTTGTGAACCCCACAAGTCGAGAAAATGTGTTAGTGACCCGGTTCTGAGCAATGGAAAAATTGACAAAATAAAGCGATACCATGAAGTTTATTAATGCAATTTAAACATTCAGTGGCTCAATTTTCGCAAATCTTCCATTATTACTGTCTTTCATACTTTAGAGAAGAAAGGGCGATAGCGATTTGGAATGAAATCAAATACAACTTTGTTTTCTTTCACTACTTTTCTTTTTAAATATAATATAATTCGATAAATATTTCATTACTTTATTGTTCTATCTTCATTCAAAGTGATAAAAAGGGGGAAATGATATTGTGTGACGTAGTCTAATTTTTAAAAGGCATTTGATACTGTTAAATTCAAACATTAATGCGTATATTATTGAAAAAACTTTTTATTTGTAGGACCGTATTTTTATACTTTACTAATTGGGCAAGAAAAAGGATTGATTTAATTCCAAAAATTTGAGAAGGATGGAGGAATATTCGGTTCGTGGACTTTGTGGTTTGTGGACTCTTACCCCGAATTCAATGGCAAATAAATTATGCTTACTAATTAAAACAATCAAATTAAGACCAAAACAATGATATTCCCAAGGCTTACAGAATAACTCGCCTTTCCCAAGTGAAAAGGCCAAGGATCAAGTAGGACCACAGATTTATTGGGCAATCAGAAACGAATAAGTGGAGAAAGAAACAGGATGCGGATTTATGAACTGAAATGAAAAAAAACGTCCGTTCTGCGTAAGGGCGACCCAGATTGTGATAAAGAGGGCGGAATAAAGTATAATAAGGGAAATTGTTCGTTGATGAGCAGCAGACAAAAGTTACGGACTGGTAAACAGGGCTCGAGGAGGAAATGTCTGTATGTGCTCGCTATATACTCTTTTGTTCAACTGAAACTATTTGTAGTTTGGTTGTATCACATTTTAAGCTCCCTACTTAATTATTTCAGTAGGGTTATAATAATCTTTCATTAAACAAGACAACAGAATCTTTTCGGCGATTCTGCGATTAAAATGCTCATGTGCAAATCGAAATTCACGATTCCGATGCGCATCAGTGCACATTCAATCACATTTAGGCTAATCGAGGGCAGGATTCGAGCTCTGCAAGCTCGGTGACGGTTTGTGCTACTTCAATGCCCAAGATGGGTGATGGAGAACGATTTTCTAACTGGGTTTGGGAGTTATTTTGTCCAAATGTTAATTTTTTTAAAACAATTAGCTGGTATATTTAATTAGATGAATTATATTGATTGAAAAGACAGGGAAAACGTGTACGGTGGGGATTTTGTCGATCAATGAGGTCATCGCCAATGTAAGGAGTAGAATAATCAATAAATAAATGCATTCCGCCACGTTCTGATCCTGTGGGTCTCAGAATGTTGGGATCTCGGAACCGTTAATACAAACGTGCTATAGTTTGTCAGTGTTCAGTAAACAGGGGCAGTAATTTGCAAACTGTAATAAATTAAGTATTTATAGATCGTCATGGGTATATTGAGTTCGCTGAAGGCAAATATATATTATCTGTAAGTTAGACAGACGTCAGTCTACATTTAAATTTGTGGTCAATTTATGCTTTCAAAGTTCGCATCAGAATCATTATCGTGGAAAATGCGTTCTTTCACACAATTTCATTCTTTTATAGGAACCTTAATTATGGTTAATATCCTCCAAACTCAGAACTCACTAGCAAGAAGATTGAAATGAAAGGTTGGTCATATCACTTCGCTATATCTCTATCTTCTAATAGCCAAAGTGCAAGTTGTTGAAACTAATTTATATGTTCTAATATGGTGGACCTTTGATGGGGAATCCTAGTGATAATTGCAATACAGCTTACCAAACCGAAACAATTCTTTTGTGCCGAAGATTAATCATTTTGTTGTAAATCATCATTTTATCTCTATCGCTGTTGGATAAAAATAAAAATATTTTGGATGTGAAAATTATTATATCCGAAAAAATAAACTTCCAATTTTGCAAGTTTTATACACGTTATTGTTACTTATTAAAAAATATTAAATTTTTGTCTATATTGGCTAATCGCATAATTATGTAGTCGATTATATGAAACCGTATAGTAAAAACGTTCATAGCGTGTCCTATCTTTTCATCGAGATTAAATGATTTCATAATGCACAAAGGAGGTATAAACGGGGCATATTTTTACTATGACCCTATTGAACTCTGTTGAGTTAATTGATGCAACTATCTCAGCTCTTCTATATTAAGTCAAGTTAGCAGATCTTTGCTCTTTCAAATTTTAGGGGAGTAAATGAATTAAAGTGGCACACTTAAACAACTGGCCAGTAAGTACTGAATATCAAAACAATTTGTTCTGAAATCCTGGAGATGAATCCTGAAATCAAAATTTTGAAGTGTCCATTAAGTAAATATTGTAGAAATCGGTTCCAAAAATCAAACGAAGTAAAAATCTTTGAGATCTTGACTTTACTCTTAATATTTTTTCGATCTCCATTTTTAGATTATTGGACTTAATGTTCAGTTAGTTTAGTTTAGTTACTTTTAGTTACTTTCACATAATGAAAATGTGAATTTCTGCTCTGCTCTGGTTATCATAGAATGCCATTGGTATTAGAAATTCATATTTAGTATCCATTATTGACAATGCGTTTTGGGAGCTAAGCCTACCATAATTTTTAATGAAATTCGAGTAGACCGCTACTTGTAACTTCGTTTAAGTGCTGTTACTAAGCCCTTTCGAATGCCGTGCACGTCATTTGGAGCCACTTGGCACTATTGAAGCACAAACATGATGTGCATATGCTTATGGCCAGATTTTTTCTGTCCACCAGCAATCGTTAAGCCATAGGCCCAAATCATGCACGCATAACACGAGTGGCCAATGAAATTGCGACCAGCTGACAATACTGGCCGCACGTGCGCACTGAATGCGCATGTACGGCCGCACGCGTGCACACATTTTCCTGGCGTTATTTTTCGAGATCCCTTCTCTTCCCTCGCATTCGAGAGATTGGCGTTTGGGATTACGGGAGACGCTACATTCTGGTGCCACCAGATCAAATTATTTCATGCGACTTAATCTTCCTATGAAATTGGTAGGTTCATAGAATTGATATATTCTTTGCTTGAAATGCACAGTATTGATTTGTTCACCGAGTTAGTTACTTGAGAATTGTTTGGTATCATGTATTCTAGCACTTAAGTGTTTATCTAATTCAACAGTATTTACATTTTAATGAAAATATGCATGCAAACTGAGTTAAGCGAATTGACATGAACTAAACGAAAAATGCGGAATTGTCAACACAGTTTAAATTCGAGAACACTATGCGCTTAAATGTTTATGCACATATCATGTCATATCATATCAAATCAATGTATGGAATGAGGATAAATTAATCAAAGATAAAGTAGAGTATACTTTGGAAATAAGCCGGTGACGATTTTTTCAGCAACACTGCTATTGCTCAAAGAATAGAAATTTATTGTGTGCCGACCAAATTTTGATTCTTAAAAGTAACGTTAAATACTATAGTTCCGCTTAAATGTACGACCTGTGATATCTGAACCATCGGAAATGCAGAATTTACCACAAAGGCCGTGATAATTTGATTGTCTTTTGTTTCTTTAAACTTCTATCAAAAAAGGTAATACTGGTGATATTTTTTAATTTTATTGGAATTATTACATCATGTCTTATTGATAGGACAAGGCATATTAAATATTTACAAATGATTTCATTTTATTTTATCACTTTTTCAATTTTTAAATAGTGACATTTATAAACATCATTATTTTGTTTATTTTGTCATTATTTGATTTCACTCTGGCTAAACAAACGTGTTTGCAGATGTATATAAATATTTGAGCTAACTATATATATATACTAATATTACAAATTGGTATAAATAACTTCAAATTGTTTTATATAATGTGTTCAAAATTTTTATTAATACTATTTTTTCTGAATGGAATTTCTATCGCGGAAATTATTGTTTACGAAATGCAATTTACTTTATAAATTACTCCTAGGATTTCTTTTCCTTGAGCGTCTTCTTTCAAAGACAGCAATCTTTCAAATTTAACGAAAGATTCTCATTCATTCTTTTATATCCAATCCCAGAAGTTTTGAAATAAAGTTATGATAAATTAAACTCATGTGTCTTAACTGGTAGTATTTATTTGACAAGGGTATTTTCTTTGTTAGTGTCAAAAATTTGTTCCAGCGTCATAATGATTCATATTTTTGAGTATTTCCAATTTGATCATATTGAAAATCAATATTTTTCCCTGATGAATAATTTCCAAGGGGATCTTTTCTATACTTGACCTCTATAATGAAAGAAATGATTAACAGATTGTGTTATAATCGTACACTCCAATCTATTATATATAGAAATATGTATAATGTGCCTACCTGTCAACCAGTTTCTAAGTCCTTCTGTATGAACTTCCTCCACGCGGCAAAACTTTGCGAAGGAATAGGAAAGATTGGGATACCCCTGATAATTTATTTAAAATCAGGCATTGGCCTTAATGAAATTTCGTAAAAGTTAGTGAAACTTAAAACGTTTGAAAAACTTAAGGCCTCTCGAAAACCTAACAATTAAAAAAATTCATTCCCATTGAGTCCCAAGAGTTGCACAATACGGCATGATCTAATCTCCTGTTTCTTTTTATTCTTTTAAATTCTTTTTTGGAGATAGTCAGCAAATGGGGGAGTAATTATATCCAACGGAGAAAAATTCATTTAGTTCGAAGGGGAAATTCGCGCCTTTTCTTCGTTTGTTTGTCTGTTGCGAGTGCAAGCTCGCTCGGGAGTTTTATAAATCAAACAAGGCAGAAAAGTTAAATCGAGGATCCTAATTGTGCCCGGTCACGCAATTTAGCACTTGGAAAAGTAAAAATGGAACAATAATAAATTCACGAATACATGGAATTCACGTTTGCGATAAGTGAAAATCAGTAAATTTGGCCTGCCATCAAACAGAAAGGCATTATGAAGTATTGTCATTTCAGTAAATGATGAAGAGATAGGGGACAGACAAATGTCAGGACATCAAAATGTCTTCCTTTATTTAAATTCTAGATCCAACAGATATAGTTCACTATTTCATGCTCCTAAGCTCCATTAGTAAATTTTATCTAGTCATTTTCATTTCAAATTGGTTCCAAACCTGATCCACTGGTTTCTGAATGAATTTATGCTGTCGATATACAAAACTCATTGACCAAATAATTAAATGGAGCAGCTTGTTACATCATCTTGCTCCTTTTTCTCACGACAGCCGAGAGCAGCTATTTGATACTTGTAAAGGTTTTTGACATGACAAAGCTCCTTAGAGTTCAGTCGAATTAAACCTTTATAGCAACAATAATCGTCTGATTTATTTGTTTAGCGTGATAGTTTATAACTTGGGTTTTCCGTATCTGAAAGCTAACTTGTGATGGACTCATTAAATGGTAAAGGTAGGATGGAATGAATGAATGGATGGTTCGTTAGTCGATGAATGAATTGAAATATTACAAAGGACAATATTATTTTAATCGCTATCAAATATAAAATGGCCTATTACAATGTATTTTCGAGATACTCCTTTTAGAAGAGAACGTGTATTTCTTAACGAAGGACTCGAAGATATCCAGAAGGATGATCCAGTGTTTTGAATTAAATCATAAGAAATGCCAACTACCTTATTACCTAATATTTGCTGGGCGACTCTATTTTCAAAATAGAAATTCCCCTCAACCATCTATTTGACAGTTAAAAAATTTTATCTCACTTTATCCTACGTAACATTTCTGATTATTGTACAGGTTTTAGTTACTGCGTCTTTTAATCAAGTCGATTTTCTGGAGAATTGTTATTTTAGATAATCTCGGTGTCGATCTAATTTGCTGAATGATCAGATAGACCTATGTTTTATTTGGGAGGACTGAATATTAATTTGTCATCAGTACAGGCATTCATGATTTCCTGAGATAGGGGCTTATATGCTTCTCTACATTAGATTAGGAGTAGATATTCCATCCAAATTTCTCTTTTAAATAATTGTTAATGGTGTTTGTCCAGAAAAGAGATCTCTGAAGAATCGCTTTTCCCAAGTAAACTATCTGGCTCGGGTATTTATCTTACAGGTGTTCCGCAGAATTTCTTATTTTAAAAGTCTTAAACAGAATTCGATTAAGCTCGGCACTCATGAGGTTGGAACGCGAGAGAAATCTATAAGTCATCTTCGACAAAAGTCAACTGTGCCTTGAAAGTGTGCTCTTCAAAGTTATTGTCATATTTTTTTTCCAAAACTAAGTTGGCTTACCGTCCACAAGGTCGCGGTGATGTCTTTGCGCCACATTGCCCCTAGCTATTATGCTTGCATGTGGCTATCAATTCTACATATTCTCGAATTTTTCCATTTTATTTAAATATGCACTCGCACTCACGTATTCACAGGCATATATCATTAATTAGCTGAATCATCTTTCTCTGTTCCAATTTTCTCTTCTCTTTTTTTCTCTCTATCTTCCCAGCTATCAAAATTCACCGTGGTTACTTCATATACTTTTATCCTCATACCAAGTCTTGGCATTCTTGATTTGGGAAATTTTGTTGCCCATTTTTGACTGTAAATCGTTGGTTCCAGCCTTTATGAGTTGGTGGCCCCCTAGGATAATCCCTAGAAGATGAATTACTGTCAAAATCCCCAGAGCTTGAATAGATGGGATTATCAGTGCTTGTTGTACTGTTTTCTGAGAGGTCTGTGTAATTAGAATTATTTATCTAAAATGTTATAAGATTTTAACTGGACATTTTCTGAAATGATTTTGCTTGCTTCAAAATGTTACACAATTCGTCCCTGGATGCTGAATACCGTATGCTCCACTTGTGAGCCATTTTAAATCCACAAATGATGTTCGCTTTTTGCGATTTTGGGCTAACAATTTAAGCCCAATTCGTTAAAGGGAAAATTTTTTTAAATTATCGGGAATTTAAAAAAAGCAGTGACATTTTATCATTAGACTTTTATTTGTGCACTTTATTTCTTATTTTAGTACATTTCAAAACGGATGTTGAATATGATAATTATAACCATGACCGTCGGGATTTTATTGGCGGCTGCCACCACTGTTGTAGCCGGTGGTAATCCCGATGAAGTTCTTCTGCGAACGCCCCGAAGATACGGCTATTCTATGTTTTCAATAGGTAAGTTTGTTTACAGTGGAATTTCAGGGTATTAAGTATGTTACTTATAACTGAATATGTCAACCTTCTGATATATTTAAATAGACATATTAAAAAAACTCAGAGAATTGAAAATGAATCAATTTTATTGAATTAGAATGAATTTTGTATAGATAACCGCTTTGCGAAGTCACTCAATGCAGTAAGAAGCAAGAATAACATCAAATTGTCAACTGAATTAGAATCATGAATAAATCTAATGGCAAATGGGCAAGAAGTATAAGAAGTCAGATGAAAGGCCTCAAAAAAATTAAATTTGGAAACTAATATTTAACTATTTAATGTTCAAGAATTTGATGACGTGGAAAATTAACCAATCAATGGGCAGGTGGCTTTATATATATCTCACGTTCGAATCAAATACTGCTGAAAGGCTAACTTGCATTACAAGTACAAAATAGCATTTAGCCAACAAAATATTGTTAGATGACTACTGAAATTGGCCTTTGGTTGTGGCCAACAAGTAGTAGGAGAAGTGCTAGCTAAGAAGAAACCACTGTAAGATGGTACTGTTTTCAACTGCATGAACTCAGTTATCACATAGGAGGAATGCTTTACTCAGAGAAGAATAGAGAAGACTTTCCAGTTATGTATTCGGGAAGCCGAAAAGTGGGAGAGTCGATCTCAGAACGCATGTGTCAGATAGTGGGAAATCGATAAACAATAAATGATCCAATAATGAGTCACAGACAAAAATTTGACAAGTGGCAATAAACTGGGTCAGGATCGACAACCAAAACATGACAAAAGATAACTTAGATAGGTAGTAAATTCGCTAGACTCAAAAACTCCAAATCAGAGACGGCAACACAAAATTAACATCTATTGAGTCTCTATTCACTCAGAAAACCGCATTTTGCCATGATTATGAAGGAAATAGAATTAGCAAACAGCCAAACCAAAATTACCAAGATGCTAAGAAATCCGAATTAGGTAATGGTGTAGCCAAAAAGTGATTTAAATCGTTATCAACTTTCTGAGTATATATCTGGCTTCAATTTTTAATAACATGGCAAAATTAATAAAATCAGTAACTAAATTGTTAGTATTATTATGAAAATGTATTTACTGCTTATTGGCATCTTTAAGGAGCTGTTCTCGATGACCAAGATTCCGGAACGGAAATTGCTATGTACACTGGCTTAAAGGCAGTAGCACATAATTTTCAAAATATCACCACTATGGACATCGTCAAAATTCCTAAAGCTAACTTCGCCAATGCAACAAATAATGGTATGTTTGGTATTTTGATTTTGTTTTAATTACAATAAATTATAAGAGACTGACTGACGAATCATTTGAAATTATAAAAGAGTTTTGACATCTGACTAAAGCGTTTTCTCACTCTCCTATTTCTCTGCACATTAGTGTTAATTAGCAAGCAAACTCCAGGATACAGATCAATTACCGTATCTATTATTAATGTCTGTGAAAGAGTGAAAATAATACCGTTAATGAACATGAGTAATTCTTATTAATCACAAATACTTTTAAATGGTTTAATACTGAGATTGCGTTGAAAAGGTAAAATAAAAAAAAATTATATAACAGGCGATTAAAGGAGGGTCAAATAGGAGCATATCGTGAAGTAAGAATGTCAAGCGGTACACTTTACTTGAATTCTGAAAGCACTTAGTTTTCCTAGTTCGAATGAGGGTTATAATTAATTCTGTTATACCCAAGTGCTCCAAAGGATTTCTGATTTATTTTATATTTGCGATATTGAAAGGCTGTTGATCAGTTCATCAGTTTGACTGAATGATTGGTCGCGTCACTTTGATTCATTTTTATCTTACAGCCATGAGCGGGTAGTTCGAAATGACAAAGACATTTTAAACAGCAGTTGTCATTCAAAATTAGTTAAATTAAGATAAGTAACTTAAAAGTTGAACCAGTAAAGTGGATCTAAAGGGAAGATATAGGTGTTGAGGGCGAGAAAATGGTATCTTAATTTTATCTGAATGCTGGATTCTCAAGGCTTAATAGTAGCATTAAATACCCGAAGTTCTAACTAGTAGATCTAAAAAGAAAGTTGGTGTTCCGTGGCTCAATAGAGCGTCATTTGTTAAAACGTCATATCACATAGCTAAACGATCAGTAAGTACGATTCAGAGCTGATCAATACCAACTCTGTGCGTCTATCATTTCTAACATTGAAAGTGAGAAATTGACAAAGATATCCAGCTCCGAAATACCGAATCTCCTCTTTACCCTTTCACTTGTAAAAATGAAACCGCCTTTGAATAGACCTTGATTATTTCATGTTTTTATTTAGTATCCGGAAACTATCGTTTGTAACTTCTCCGTTGCCCGTTTTTGCAAAGAATGGCTCCTCCATGCCGTAGTACTGCTAGAGTATCTAACTCTGCTGCCACGATATATCCTCGCACTAGATACCGCCAGTCTACAGTTGACTCGAACCTAAAGTGAGAGAGAAGACGGCAAGGCAGATGTGCCGTTGAACCAAGACATTCCATTAATTAAACAAAGGCAATATATACGAATGCAAGTCGTCTTCATTTTGTTGACGCTGGAAAATCAAAACACCGCCAGGCTGCTAAGATTTTTAGATACAAGTAACTGTCAAACTGTCAGAAGCGATGTGCGTCGTGTCTTGATAAGGACAATGGGCATCTTAGAGACAATCTGCCGGACCTGTTCATCCCGAGATTAAACATAAACACTGTTGCTATGATCTTTGTTTTGACGATCCTCTATCGCCTACCCCGTTGAAATAGATTTTCCCCTTTCGTTTTTATTGATGTTGAGACAATTTAAGGTTAGGACTCGAAAATACGATTAGCGCTGGCTACCGCGACTCTGTCTAAACTCTCGAAATTGAGGGGTTTTCTTTATCAGTTGAATTAAATTTTGTTGAGCCCTCGGTTTCTTCTTTGAACTTTCTTTGATGACTGCTCAAATCATTGTCTTTATTCTCCATTTTGAAGAATTTTCGACCATTTTTGCTGGTTGAAATAGTCCTTTCCTCAGGATTTGAAGAATTTTTGCTTTTGGTCGCCTTTCTCCTCCTGTCCGAAAAATTGTGAGGAATTTGATTAAATCTCTTGTGGTTAATGAAGAATTTCTTCCTTGCATGTCCATTTTATTCCATATGACTTCTTTTACTACACTGTTGACACCCTTGCCGCTTGAATGGACAGAACTGAGCAAAATGTCATTCATTCCAAGCAGTTGAAGGTCTGGAGGATGAATAAATTTTCCATTTGAGAGAATTTGATTAACTTTGGCGAACTGTAAAACGTCTAAATTTTATGTTGCTTGCTACGCATTTTGAACCAAAACTGTACCCTTCTTCAGATTCTCCATCTGATGATACTCGATAGCGATATCCGAAAGTGTGATATTTCGTTCTTGTTCGATTGTGCTTAGGAGGCCGAATCGAACAGCAAGATCTACAGCCGATTTGAGACCGCACACATAAAGAAGACACTTTAATTCGTTGCTGGAAATCAGTTTTTTCAAATTCAAAATTCAGCTGATTTGAGAAAGTTTCCCGGTTTTCATCTGATCTCCTGGAGGCAGTTAGACAACCGTATCTCGTATTGATTAGTGAGGTAGTTCAACAAGAGTTCCTGTCTGCCGGTCTTTTGGATAAGATTGAATTAGTGAACCTCTCATTGTGCCTGATTTCCCCTATAGTATTTGAACGAAATTTTTCAACTGCTCAGTTGCATATTTTAGTAAAATAAGACTTTCCTATGTTGTAGTACTGCTAGGAGATCTAGTTCCATCCATTAGTTATCGCTAGTTACAGTTCGCTCAGACTCAGGAGAGGTCAGATAGATGTACGATTATTCCAGAGTCACCTTATTAACATTTTAACATAACTATTTATAAGACAATATAATTAATAACTGTCCCAATGAAGGGGAGCATTTGTCTGGAATAACTGTCCAGGTATTCAGACCCTCATATTTTTATATGACAGTGACCATCCATCATTCGACAATACTTAGACTCTGTGGCTTTATGCTAGTGGCTTCTTACCACTATCAAAATGATTTACATAAAAGTATTATCGGAAATCTTTTGTAGAGAACTCTTTATAACTGTGTTACTTCTAAATAATCTTAAAAAGTAATTGTTGAAGAATCAATAAAAAATATAACGTTGTTAGCCAATGGGTATATCTTTTAAAATTGACGTTATAAAACACGAATTTTAATGAGCTATGCAGATGAGAAAACATGGCAGTAGTCACAAAACCCTTGCGTTTGGAGGGGATTTATCAGGGAAGCGAAGCTATAAGTCTTGCAAAACAGCATTGTTCTCTTGATTTTCGGCTGATTCATCTATGCTGACAATTGTATGACACGCAGATGATGCCAAGGCTAGTTAGTGAATAGACCAATCGGATTTAAGAATTTACTGTATTGATTAGTTCGGGACTTTGTGGAAGTCCAATTTTATTTCCTAAAGCTTTCAAGCATTCATCATCCCTTCTAAGGTTATTATGACTCAAATAACAGCTTTTCACATCTACGGGTATGAACTGATTTGTAGTAACTTATTGGAATTCAAAAACAAAATCACAGAAGATCCCAGAGAGAATGTAAGATGTCTAATTACAGCTTGGGGAGACAGTTACGAGCCCCACAGAGATAGATCAGGCCAAGAGTTTACTGTATCTTGAATCCATGAGTCCTGACTTCACGATGCTGTCATTGATTTAACAGCCATATGCATTGTATAAGGCCTCCCAGATTAAGAGTCTTGCAAAAAGTGGCTATATCTGCAGAGTTAATCTTTCTAAATTTAAAAGCTCTGAAGTCAGTGTTGGCAGCTAAACACAACAGAAGAAGGAACTATTATCTGCTATTAGGAAAATTAAATGAACTCGAAGTCAAGGAGTGGAATTAAAGATTGAGTATTCTTTTCTGGTTTGGCAGCTGAGCTGACATTTCTTAGTGGTTGAGTGAAGTTAAATTAATTAAAGAGATCTTTGAGAGTTTTTTCAATGGTATTTTGAGTGGTCACTGCATGATTGGAAATTTTACGCCAATAATGCATTTGCCAACCTATGTCGAGAGACCACGTACCTGAGCGGAAATAAACTGATTATACTGTTGAAAATTTTACTTACCATCTTATTCGTTTTGAACACCACTGTTTCCTTTCTACAGTTTGCGAACTGTTGAAACGGGGCGTCGTGGCATTGATCTCCCCACTAGATCCTCTCATTCGTCAATCGGTCCGGATGGTTGCCAAACAATTCCATATTCCCTTGATTGAGACTCACTGGGATACCGATCGCTCTAATGCCCGTTTCGCTATCAATGTTCATCCTGCTCATGATGCATTTGGCGAAGCAATTTTTGAGTACCTTTCCAGTTACTTAAAGTGGACTCATGTCGTTCTCATTCTTGCGGATTATGGCAGTAAGTTGTCAAATATTATTAAATGAAAATTATTTGCTGTTCATTTTATTATATAGTACTTTACATGCTCTTATACTAGTATTTTTTAACATAATCCATGTTGATGACGACCCGCTAATTAAATCGCAATCAAGTTAATTTCATACGAGTTTTATAAATCCCACCTCCTTCGAGATTCCGATTGCTTCTCATTGAAAAGCTCTACGATATGAATACCCAAATAGGTATTAGTGGTGAATGAGATTACCTGACTAACTTTGATGTCATACACATAGTTGAGTCTTATTAACAGTGCATATTTTCTTGGGTGCCTTAATATTAACTAATTCTTTCTCATTTTATATTTTCAAGTCGAAAAAAAACCGCATCAAGAATTCTGTTAAATTTTCTTAGCCGGCCTTAGGGAAAATGAAGTCACTTTACGTCCATGAATGTTCCTCTTTCCAACCTATGGTCCATCAAGTTTTTCTTGTCATGATCAACTTTGTCACAAAGTGAATTCTTCTTTATGTGAATATAGACAACTCAAAACTTTTACAATTTAACTTAATTAAGACTTAATTATCTATATATTATTGATCCCTCCCCTTTTTATAACTTATTAGAGCAGTTTGATGTTGCTATTCTTTTGAAATCTTTTCCATGAATAAGCTTGTAAAAGATTTTGCCTTGTCATACGTAATAATCAAGATACTTTTCACAGTTCTACAACCTCAGATATCCGTTGTAATTACAGTTATTTGATCGAGATTATTAGTAAACGTTTGCCTCCAGGACACGAATTGGAAAGAGAGAAGCATACTCATCATTGTTACACAAAAAGGGGAAAAATATGAACCTAGAAAAATTCAAACCTGAAATAAAAACTAAGATTCTCTTCACTCTTAATTTTGATTTGACTTTAGAGTAAAGAATCTCACTGTCCCTTTCTGTTTATATTCATGTGCTTCTTTCTGAAGTTCCAAGTTTTACAAGTAAGTTTTAACATATTTCATAATTCAGAAGCAAAACAGTAAATATCTGTTAGATTAAATCGTAGCCTTAATCCTATCTTCTTAGTTATAGATGGGGAAATTAATTTAAAATTGCGGCCAGTTTCAACTTTTACAGTTCTATTGATTGTAATAGATAAAAGGAATAGAGAAGTTTGTCGCGATTTGACACTTGAATAATCCTTTTACTACTTAATTCCAGTTCACTTATTTGGACGACATATGGAATAAAATACTTAACAGTCACTTTACAGCTGTTAAGATATTGGACAATTTCATTTATTATTGCGACGTCGAAACCGGAAGTTGAATCAGTATACGTTTCTGCTTAAGCTGTTCTATCTAGACACAGTATGAATTCTAATTAGTCAAAGCTACTATAATAAAACTTGTCGAACGAGCATTCTTACTCAAACTAATTGAACTTTACATTCCGGGACCGTAAAAAATATTTAATCAATATGATTTCAAATTACTACTTTGAGCTGAAGTCAAACTCTCAATTTTAAGAATAAGCAAATGACTTGAAGGCTGCAGTGGGGTGGCGGAATCAAGAATTTGCGTACATCTAAATTCTGGGCCTAGTACATTACGGCTAATAGGGACTGGAAATGCGCTAACAGCAAAGGGAACCAATAAACACGCATTTTCAAGCACTGTGTTATTGAAACCAAACCATTAGCTGTGGATGTTGAAATGCTAATTTTTATATAATCTAGGCATCGCAGTAGTAAGATGCAGAAATAGTACTAACAGAGATCAGGAATTCAGGAAATAGAAGTTTGAATAATAGCAAACTTGTTTTAATTATGAAATGTAAATTCACATCGAACGTACAATCATTTAGAGACGACTAAGTGGAAGTTTACAGAGCCACAACTACTGAGATCAGTAATCATTCAGTTAACTACAACAATGGAATCAGACTGACCTGCCATAGATCACAACGGAGACCTGAATAGGAAAACATCAAACACATGGTAGTGATTTAAAGCCAACAATTTATTGTCTATTTAATCGCATTTATCCCAAACTTGTCTACATTGATTTCGTATTATGTCCCATCGGGTTAATTCCATAACTCATTTCCCCCTTGTCATCGATTCCTACGCATGAAATTGTACTATATCTTTTCGTCATATGTGTAGTACTTCCATGCATTCAATCATATGTGTAGTTTCCCTCCTATTCACTATCGGTCTATTACCGATTTATCCAATCCTGTGCGTCGTATTTATTCATATTCTCCTATGCCTAGGGTATGTAATCCCAGCTTGCCTATCTGTCTTCATGCCTGCTGGTCTGTGTGGGAAGTGGGTGTAATGCACCCGCTTATATTAACTTCCACTGAAAGTATCGTTGCTGTGTGTTATTCCAATTCTTAACGCATTTCTATCGCCATTCATTTTGTTGTTGTGTTTTATTCAAATCGTTGGTACTATGTTATTACTAGTGAGGATTTAGTGTTTATACTTCAATATACTACTGTGTACTTCTACAAGATACTTTATTTGCAACACTATCACTTCCATCAGATAAATTAAATATAAAATAACATTTATTTCCTCGGTAGTCGGCGGGTCAGGACACTTTAAAGTTGAGATACCATACACAAAATTGCAAATTAGTACTAAGTCTTTTTCCACAGTGTAATAATTTTGATAATTTGCATCTAATTTCAAGTGGCTACAGAGATTTATAATAAGAATTTAATCTCACAACTTATGCCGCCTATTGGCCATGTAACTCTAAAGATGGAAGCGACTGCACTACACAATGTTGTTTACTTGACCAATTTGGCTGTAGGCTTCCTTATGAAGTAAGATAAATTTGAAATGCGTTGTTATAAGCCAGATCTTGAAGTGCAAATGAATGCTTTTGCCCTTGAAAACCAACATCAACAATTCGCACGCACTCGACTCCAACCGAACGCTCTCAGCTATATCAAGGAATGATGTTTTGAGGAACAGAGAGCCCCTAAGCGTGCTTTAATTTTCCCTATTTAACATTTTCATGACATTAAATACGATTGTCTTATTAAAATGGATTAAAATTGCTACAGTAAGAAACTATCATTAGACAACCTATTCCTCTCCCTTTAGATATATTTCTCCACTTCTGGCGTAATAATTTTCTGCCTCAAACTTGTTGGAATATATTTTAACTTGCGCTTTTGGTAGTAACATTTCACGCACACGCAGGCTGAATTCATGGGGTTTTATTTGCGAGGCTTCTGATGAAAACTTGCCACAGAGATGGGGAGGGGGTGGAAGAATGTTGGGAAAAGGGGAATGGGATGTGTTGCCTTGCCCACTCTCACTTGCGTGTTTAGTAGCATTTGAACATCGTTCACCCACTCCCATCCCACGAGTTTATATTATTATCAGATAAGACCCTGGCAGCGTTACTACTGCCCGCAATCTTCAAAGTATATGATGGCGTTTAACTTTCCGACTCTTCGGTTCAAATAATCCAGTCATTCGGCTACATGTGCATTTCATAGGACTGGAGTTGTTTTAGCTCGCAATATTAGTCCAACTTTTGGTTCACGCGTTGCATTATATGAAAACAAGAGATAGCACTCTCTAAAAATCTAAAATGATGTCAAAGTGTCTAGTTGAGAAAGATAAATCAGGCATCCCTTTGAAATTTGTATTATGATCCAATGCAGTCCAAAATTCTAAAAGACAACGGCAATCATAACGCATACAATATATCAAATATTTTACCTCACTGCTTCTCTGATGTTTTTTAAAGCAAGTTGCGAAAAATAAGCGCCATCGGTGATTCACACTTAGGCGCGAATAGAAAGGCGAATAGAAAATGACGCCAGACGTTTTTTGACTGGCATGATCTCCTTTTTAAGATCAAAACAAAAGACTCCATCTCTCACCTCGCTCAAATACTATTTAATTTGAATTTTTGCGCTCTTCTACTAGACATCGTGAAACACACGGCCTGGCTGAACAACTTTGAGGGCACACTGATTATCAGAACTCTTGGACCAGACAAACTCAATTGGAAACCCATCATTGCGGAATTGGCCGCTACTGACAGTCGAAACTTTTTGCTGGATATTCCCTATTGGTATGCAAAGGATTTTCTCGTTCTGGTAAGACTTTATTTACTGTTCATTATCGACTTATTATGAAATTGCTTACAATTCCACTTAATGGGAAAGCGATGAGACGGTAACTGTCTTGCAATATACTTGCCGTAAACTCATTTTTTCTTAATTTTTGATTGATTTGTCTCGGAGCTGAGCTTTTCTATCTCCTGCTGGTGAACCCTTAGCTAGCTTCAACTTTCTATAAGGTAACAACAGTCGTCGGCGTTAGGATCAACGTACACATCTATCAGGGTATCGGTGCACATCTACGATGCGGTGGTCATCCACATTTGGAGGATATTAGATTCCCATTCATTAATACACAATTCATCACAAGCACCTCCTGACTACAACTCTCTAGTCATGTTAATCAAAATTTCTGTTGTACATATGGATTAGACATGGATCAATATCAACTGAAAAAAGTTCCTTTATCAAATTATAACTATGCTGAACTGCTTCATTTAAATGAATCACAAATCACATTTCCATAGCTACTACAAAGTCGCTGATTGTTTTCATTATCAAATGAGGTGAGTGAATCAAGATGGACATGATTTAACTTATTGTTTATCTGGTCTGAATATTAAGAAAATTAACTACCCATTGAACCACTTATATAAAAAGATACTTTCAGAGATCAGGAGGCCAGACTCATTAATAGTGACCTTAAAATGTGAAGACCTCCTTATACTTGAGCGAAATGCAGGATTAAATCCGAAGTTAAATGAAATGAAGCTCTATAGGTTCCTTGATTTGCCTTCTTTGCTCTCCATCTCTTCTTAATGTTTGTTTCTTGAAATTTCTCACCGTTTTCAGGATTTAGCTGTTTCCCCCTCGGATAAAGCGGTGAAATAGTTTTTGGATAATAATGTTCCAATAAAACATATTTTTTAGGTCGCACATAGAATTTTGAATATTAATTTTTACCAAGATTAAAATTTCAATTTATTGTTTTTATTTTAGGCTTACGTCCACAATATGACTGGAGAACAATACAATTACGTTTTCTCTGACTGGGTAATTAATATAAAACTTAATTTTATTCAGTCTACTCTTTATTATTCAAAATTCTGCATAATTTCGCTTTCTTTTATAAATTAAACTGCCACCCTAGTTATATGATATTGTTGGAGTTAGATAACAACCAACGGTTTGCAGCTAACAAATTACGACA